>PYHW01009629.1:708227-722208 GCA_013186435.1 Turdus rufiventris
TGTGCAAACAGAGGCAGGAGCGCTGTCCCAGTGCCAGCTGTGTCCAGCACACAATCTGCGCCGTGTGAGCCCATCACACCAGAACCAGAGACAAGTGCTGTCACTGAAGGCAGCCTGGGCTATTTCCTGCGCTTCAGCAGGGACTGCTCCTTAATTTTGGCAGGTAGGAATGATTCAGCATGGACAGACAGGGGCAGCTGCCTGTTCTCACCAGCTCCTCTCCAAAGCAGACAGATATGAGACAGCTCAAGATCAGATAAACCCAATAGTCACGTTAGCATGGCACAGAGCCCAAAGCAACATGCCAAGCCTCTCCATTGATTCCTACGTTGTTTATGCATGTTTATAATCTTTAAATCATAGCTCTCTCCCATATTGAAAGATTCCCAAACAGATGCAACAATAAACTCAAATTCAAGACAGATTGTGAGGCAGAGAGACAGAGCACATTCATTTGTGGTGAATCACAAACGCTGAAACAAAATAAATGAATCAGTCCTAAAGAGTCTAATTAATAAAGGTTAATTTATTTATCATCCTGGCTAACCTGATATCTCTGAACTCATCCAAATTAATGCAAAATGAACAAAGCACAAAAAGGGCAGCAGTAATTGGAAAGCCACAGTAGATACACCTTCCAGAAGCTTCTTTTTCTGCTGCATAAAAAGCATCCCAGGTTCACTTGCTCAGGTGCACAGCCAGGCTGGTTGGTAGCAGCATAATTAAAGGATGTTAATGGATTAGCTCTTTCTGCCTTGGAGATCTGCCTTCCCTTTATCATGAAAGGCACCAAGACCCAGCCTGTCCCACACACAACATGCTCTCTCCATCTTGACCAGTGCACACAAGGAAATGGAAGTGGGAAAACGCCCCCAGCAAATCCAGCCTGGGACACTGACTGACTGGGAAATAGCTCTTTAATAAGCTTAACCAAAAAATCATTCCACTGTAAGATGCTACTACTTTTATATCTCTGTATTATCCCCTAATTTACTGATAAAATTCAGCCTCTGGATTAGCAGAAACCTCCTTGCACTTGCTGGTTTGTGGTAATTGCAGATGCAGGGCCAAACACACTCCCTCAACCCTGATGTCCTCTGAAACAGAGTTTTGTGGCTTCTTTAAGAAGCAGAACTTAAAGAAAAAGGACTTTGATGGTTCACAAGGAGCAAATTGATGGAAACACCACACTCCAGGCTAAAGGTGCCACCTTCCTCCCACCACCCCCTGAGCCTTCCTACATGCAGCTCATACAGCAGAGCTGTCCAAGAGTTCGGTAGCACAAAGCAAATCTAAGGTTTGTGCTTTCTGTTGCTTCATCACAACACTTCATCTTGTGCTGGGTAAATCCAAGGTTCCCACTAGGGACCACAAAGCCATTCATTCCCACAAGGCCATTAGCAGATTTTTATTTGGGGACTTCATGAGGTTCTCCCCTTCCAATTTGGCTCCTCAGTGTATAGACTGATTTTTAATATAATGAAATACAGGAAAAAAATTGCCTGATGTCTACATAGACTGCCTCGTGTTGCTGATGGACAAGTTTATTTGGGATGAGCTGATATCAACCTTTTCAAGCCCTTCCACATCCAGACACTCAGTTGCATCCTCAGGACGCATTTCTGTCTTCCATCATGAAGGAAAGATGTGGCCACCACTGAAAAGCTTCCATAACAACCCACAAAACATGGTTTGAAACCTGGAGTAAATAAATGTAACAGGGGCAAAAAGTAAAATCTGAGATTATACAGCAGGGTTACAAGGTCACTATTTTTTTTTTCTTTTTTTTAAGATCCCTTCTGTGCTGCTGTGCCCTGTGCACTGTCAGTGACTGAGTTTCCTTTCTGCAGGCACAAGTGGCTGTCACTTACAGAAGCACCTGTGGGAAATGGCAGGGGAGCATCTCAAAGTATTCCATTTCAGATGGGCACACGGCTTTTCCATCACTTCTTTCCTTGACAATTCTTCAGCTGTTGAGGAACTCTTTCCTCTTTCAGAAGACGGAAGAAAAAGGCACTCAGGACTGTCTTTTTCTAGATTTTTGGAAATAAAGATGTGTTCCTGCTGTCTGAGGAGCCCTGGGAGCTGTGATACAGCACTGGAGGAAGCAGCAGAGCAGTTCTGGGATGTTTTAAAGGCCACGGCTTAACTGAACTGTAATTGACTTTCACTCATTGATCCAGTATTATTAGTGTTTGTTTAAAAATCAAAGGTTATTCAATTTGAAGTTATTTTGCTGCTTTCGGGGACTATAAATGCCATTTAACAGCACTAAATTTCATCAATTCACCAAAACAAAAAAACTTCTGAGTTTTTCTTGTAGTAATGCTCTCTTCTTCCCCTCACTCCAGACAATTCCTCCATTCCCAAATGCCTGTGGAGACTCCACTTAAGTTCCAGAGCAGCCTCCACTGGGCTCTGGCTTTTCCATTGTCATCACTTCTACCCCTTACCACCCACAGCTTCCAAATGGGGAAGACAGCCCTGGCTACAAGTTCTAGATATGGTCAGCAAGACCCTCCAGAAGGCTCTGGATGTGAAAACATCTTTCTTTTTCTAACATTTCACCTCGAGGTAAAACAGCTCCTGTGGTGCTTTCTGCGTCCATGGGCTGGGGCTGCTGTCACCAGGAGGTCCCAGGCTTCCACAAAAGAGTAGAACTCTCTCCCATTTAATTTCCAGTGGTCCAGATGACTTTATTATTTCCATCTTGAAAGAAAGACATACCACAGCCTGAACACCCAAGTGGCTTAGTGAGAATTCATTTCCAACTGCTTATTCATTCACTATTACAGGGGAACGAGTTCCAGGTATTTCATTTGACGAATATCGTTTAAACCTTTAATTTTTCCCCGATTATTAGGTAAATAAAAGAACACACAGTTTAAATACTGTGTACAACTCCATGATAAACAGGCCTTCCGGGACAGAATTTTCATTATTAATCTCAATTCTCACCTCAGGCTGAGACTGACAAAGTCAATGTCTTCTTAAACTTAATCTGATAAGAAATTCATTCCGTTTGCTGCAGCCCTGAGGTCTGAGTCGTTAGGATGTGAAGTTTTCATAACAAAACTTATAGCGCTATAAACTTCAATTTCCTGTTTTAAAAGCAACCATTTTCATATAAGTGCATGACTCCACCTGGGACTTGAAGAAAATGGTCAAGTGATGCAGAAGAAAAGCTGTGAGCCACAGGTGTGTGTGGAGGAAGAGCATGAAGCTCCTGGAACATTACTTTGTAAAAAAACTGCCAGGTATTGAGCATAATTGGTACTAACATGCATTAGATCCCAGGGCAGAGATTGGTTTTGTTTGATTCTTCAGCAGATATTGGTTTTGTTTGATTCTTCACAGTAGCCAGCACAAAAATGCCCTGGACCTGAGGCACAACAGTAGTATAAATAATATCAATAATTTAGGCACTGACCATATGGGAGCAGCCCCAAAGCTAGAGCACGATGAGTCAATCTGCTGCAGAGGAGGGAACTGTGCCAGCTTGTGCTGAGGAAATGGCCTGAGAGCTGATCCTGTTCCTGGGGACCAGATGGTGGTTTATGATTTTTTTTCCCCATTTGAAGTTCCTCAGACTGGCAAGGGGAAAAGGAGAGAGGAGTGGTGTGGTGCAGCAGGCTGGTGGGTGGTGATGTGGTGGGGGGTGGAACCAGGAGCATTCTCCATTTGTGGAGTGTGACATAGAATGAAACAGCACTGCGAGCTAACCAGAGCTAGCCCTGGATGTGAGTATATTCCTGCTATAGGGTGGAGGCCTTTCCATGTTCTCTTCCACCGAATCCAACAAAAGATCTGGCTGATTTACTCCAGATATGGGTCAAGTCCAAGTCTCCTACACATCCCTGCTGTGCCCTCCTCCTTGGAGCTGTGAGGGGAGTGCTGAGGAACATGTGAGTCCCCCAGCTCTCCTGCACATTGCTCCACTCTACCCACACTTCCCACATGCAAGCAGTGAGTAAACTACCACACTACTTTACTCCTTCCCTTCTCTTTCAAGGGTGTTTTGCTCAAGCTGAGATGTTGAAGAGCAGCAACTCCACAATGTGCAATGGGGAGGTCAAGAAGGTATTTGAGACCTCCCTGGTATTTTCAATTTTTGGAGACAATGAATAAGCTCCTGAGCAGGCAGTAGCACACAGGAGGGAGTTTTCAGCAGGGAAAGCTCAGTGGCAGCTCTGCCTCACTCTGCTCCCTGGAGAGCTCTCCCATGTAAGGGTGGCAGGAGCTGTGGCTGGTGGGTCACCGACAGCCCCAGCGTGAGCCTGGCCTGGGTTTGTGCCTTTCTCTGTGTCCATGTGTGTGCAGATGTGTGTGTGTGTGTGTGCTTAAACAGGCCCACCCTTCCTGTCATGGATCATGGGGCTTCAAACTTTGTGTTCTATCATTCATTTTTGTGATGAAATGAAGATGTCGATCCAGCAGAGGTTTGCCAAGGAATTGTCACCAAAGTGGGTTCTGTGAAGGCACAGGTGGGAGAAGAGAAGGAGATGGGGAGAGCTGAGAGCATCTTCCAGTACCTAAAGGATTCTGAGGGAGCTGGGGAGGGATTTTGGACAAGGGCATGGAGTGACAGGACAAAGGGGAATTTCTTTAAACTGATGACAACTAGGTTTGGGTCAGATAGTGGGAAAAAAATCTTCCCTGTGAGTGAAGGGTTTCCCAGAGAAGCCATGACTGCCCCATCCTGGAAGTGTCCGAGACCAGACTGGACAGGGTTTGAAGCAACCTGGGCTAATGGAAGGTGTCCCTGCCCATGGAAAGGGAACAAGATGATTTTTCAGGTCCGTTCCAACCCAAGCCATTCAGGAATTTTGTGTCCCATGCAGAATGCTCTGGGCTCATGTTGTCATTCCTGACCAGCCTTAAACTTGGAAGAGCACCCAAGGCAGGCAGAGCAGGCAGAAGTTACACCAAGACTCCCCACACAGTCAGACAACCACAACAGGCTGTTCATGATCATCCCCTTGCCCCCAAGCACCAGATGATTCCCCAAATTGTTTGAATTTCAGTGCTGGGCTGGGGGAGCTCCCACCACCTCCCCCAGCTGAGGACTGCAGGGAGCAGACCTGATTTCCACATTAGCACCCCCAGAGCCCATTTCCAGCTGTGGAGAGATTTGCTGGCTGGTGAAAGCACAGTGGGAGCTGCTCATTCAAAATCAGGGAATGGCATCAATGAACTCCAGCAGAACCTCTCTGCTTACAGGAGAACACTGCAGAGGCAGGCATGAAACCTCTGATGCTGCTGCTAATTGCAGCCTTTGCCCCACGGGAGCTGCTGTCTTTATTAATGCAATTATGATGTAGCCAAAGGCAGCAAATGCTTCTGTTGACCTTGCTGGGGGAACAGAGGCCTTCAGTCTCCACGGGAAATTGCTTCCTCTCCTGGCAAACGGCACATCACCCAGTGTTGTGCCATTCCTGCAGATTCACCATCTTGTCATCGGACCAGACAGGATGGAAATTGCTGTTTGATGCCACCCCCCTCGCTTCTGCAAATCAGGGATAAAATCCAAGTGTTTCCTGTCTTTCAGTATGGGAAAATCAGCAGTAAAACTTAACTTTATACCAGAAGTCACTATTGTATGGTGAATTGCAAAAAAAGTAATAATAACCCTTAAAGAGTCCTAATTACAGACATTTCTGAGCTGTGATTTAATTGTAATTTGATGACTGAATTCAGTTAGCCTAAAGGCATTCAATGTGGAGACCTGCTCTGAAAAAAAAGCACATAAATTTAAATTCTATATTGTGGCAAGAAGCTGCCATTAACAATAACAAGATTGGGGGGGGAAATGTCTTAATCATTAAAGACTGAGATTTCTGACCACCCACTACAGAGTTACAATCAAAGCAGGTTCCAGTCACAGAGCAACTTCCACTCCAAAAGTCAAAAGCACATTTCCTAAGGTTATGATAGATCCTTTGTAAATAGAAATTTGAAAGAGGATGAACAGCTCTGCTTGGATTTTAGAGGAGCAAAAAAACTGTTCTCCAGACATTAGTCCCAACGCTTTAACCCCAGGAGCTCTGAAATTGCACTGACTGTCACCAGGATGTGAGTTTTCCCATAGATCAGTCACTGACAGAAGAACATCCCACTGTGGGATGTCTCAATTTGACAGCTCAAGGCAGACAGAGTGGAAAATGAACACTGTTGCTTTCCACAAAAGTCTGCTGAGATCTGGGGGTGCTGGATGGCTTGTCCACTGTCAGTCAAGAAATGATCAACACAGTTATGGAACCTCCTGGTAACACTGGACCTGTCCGGATGGCGGCCCCAGGGCAGCCGGTGTGACAACCACGAGGGCATCACTCTAAAATAAAGTGCAGCCACCACCTCCAGCACTTGTCATCCTCGAATATTTGCTGGGTTTTTTGGAGTCATCTAAAGCAAGGAAACCTGCACAATCTTTTCTCAAAGTACCTGGAAAAAGGACAAAAACACCTACAAGGTTATTTTGCGCAGCAGAGGGTTGAGAATTACCACAAACAAAGGAGTGCCTGCAGAGGCAGGGAAGGCAGATTGGGCAGGTTCCTGCACCCACCCTGAGGGCTGGGACAAACTGGGACAAGGCTCTGGGGAGCCCTGTGTCACCAGCTAAGGGCCCAGAGAGCTCCAGAGCCTCCCACACATGAGGGAATAGGACATGGCCAGATGCTTTTAGTCAGATGACTCATCCCAAGAAGCCTGGGGGCCAGGGTTTTAAAAGACATTATAATGCATTAGTCAACCTTAAAGTAAAGGCTTCTGTGGACCTCGGTATCTCAAAATAATTATGCCTTGGAGACATGCCCGGGGTGGCACAGCCGCAGTGACAGCACAGGAGAGCAGCTCTGCCCCTCAGAGCCCCTGCCCACCCTCCTCAGCCCAGTCACCAACACCATTAAGGAGCCTGGGGGATTTGCATGCATTTCCCTGTGCTTCTCCCAGCTCGTGATAGCTCTCCATTCTGCGTGATGCTAGAGTTTAGTCTCCTACTGTTCAGCATGAAAAACTGGCATAAAAGCAGCAGCTGGTGCTCACAGTATCTGCTCAGTCCCTAACACCACCCAGCATGTGCTAGTACTGAATATTGATGAAACTCCGATCTTATTACAACAGAGCACAATATGTTCCCTGCCTATACATTCCCTTTAAGCACAAAAAAATAGCACTAAATTAGGATCCAGGTCAGGTCCAGTGTCACAAAACCAATTTAAGCCAAGGTTTGGGGAAGCCTTGTGGGTTTTGCCTGGCTCTAAAAGGATTGCTTTCTGCTGCAGGAGTATAACCCAGCTGTAAATGAAGCAAAGTTAGGGGGTGTCAGGGCTTCATCCATCTCTGCTTCAGAACACACTTGGATCCAATCTGATGTCACATGTCTTGAAGATAAAGGCAAATTAACCACTTCAAAGCAGCAAGCACTTCCACGCAGCCAATTTTGTTCTTTCTATAGAATCCAAAATAAAAATCCCTGTTTACCAAAAATCGGTTTTTCATCTTGCTGCATTTCAAGTTCAAAATGGGAAATGAAATGTTACATGAGCTGTATTTGGTGCAGAAATAGAAACACAAGTGTAAAGGATAAGACAACACTATTCCAGATACAGATATATTTTGAACAAGTTTTACTTCTGGGAATTTAGTGAACTTAGAACTGTGCATCATTGATTCATCCTTTGGTAGTGCTCCAAATTACACAAGATCCACATTATTAACTTGTGTAGTTGATAAAACACATTATGAATTCCCACATTCACCCCCACAACCAAAGAAATCTGGAGG
Source organism: Turdus rufiventris (assembly GCA_013186435.1). Classification (NCBI taxonomy): domain Eukaryota; kingdom Metazoa; phylum Chordata; class Aves; order Passeriformes; family Turdidae; genus Turdus; species Turdus rufiventris. The sequence continues at coordinate 716,010 of PYHW01009629.1, forward strand.
AGCAGCAAAAGCAGTTTTAAATACCCTGGTGGTCCTGAAGGCAGTAGAAGACTGTCTGTGAAGAGAAGGGAAGATCTGAAAGTCATGGCAGGGAAATGTGCAGGTTCCTGCCTTCCAGCACCCGCACACAGGGCTGGTTCCTGGTGGAGGGGTTGATCCCAGGCAGCACCCCACAACCCTGCCCAACCTCACAGGCCAGAAACGTGGTGGGAAGGGAGCTCCAAGGGCAGCCCCTGCTCTGGGGGAGGATCAGCTCTACACAGCCCATAGCTTAATTCCCTTTTTCGACACCGTGCTTGTGTGAAGTGCCCTGTGCCACTCCTGGATTATCCTCCCTGTTGGGAAGTCACACTCAGTGCTCAAAATAGCTGAACCTAAACCCATGACTTCTCCTCCCATGAACAGTGGGCAATGAGAGCATTTTAGTTTTATATCCTAATTCTTCTCTGACATATTTGTAGCTGAGACTTTCTGCTTGACCTCATTTTCAAATTTAATAAGAACAATCTCTATCTCATCCTTGAGATGATTAATGAAGACACTGATTGACAGCAAACCCTTTGCAGAACCCCACTTTGTGAAGTTTTCTCTTTTGATAAGAAACAACTTTCCAGCATGGCTTTCCAACCAGTTTTGCAACCACCAAATGAAAATTTTTCTTCTAATGAGATTTCTCTATCTTGATTATCAAAGCATAATTGGAGAAGATCAAAAGCTTTATTAATGTCAATTTATATAAAAAACACCACTTTTCTTTTGCTCATAAAACTGAATTATAGTGTCACAGGAGAAAAAAAATCAAAATGTTTTGGGAGCCAGTTGTTGTAGACAAAGCCCATGGGATGCTGCTGACCTCCTCACTATGTGCTAACATTTTCATTATTTCTTCCAATATTTCCCTGGCAGATAAAGTTAACCTGCTGGTCTGTACATGGAGCTTCCTTAACCCATTTAAATGGGAATATTTTTTTTTTTAATCTTTGCCAGGAGACATTACCCACAGTTTGCAATGTCTCAAAACCAGAGGTGAACACCTCCATGGTGAAACAAATCACCCTGTGGTGATATTCCCCAGCACCTACGTGGTTTGAGATCAACAATCCACACTTTTTAATTTCTCTTTTCCTGTGTTGGCTGCCTGGTGGCAGCTGCACATTTGAGTTGAATCTGAAGCAATTCAACATCAATAGGAACGAGCTGGGCTCTGCTCCTCCACAAATTTCCCTCTGCTCTGAGGACCAGCCCGACACCTCCCCAGCTGTAACAGCAGTGGGAGTTTGCACCACTTAATTAGTGATTTGTCTTATGTTGCTTCTGCCTTCACTCAGAGCCAGGATTAAAAAACACACGAAGGAAATTAATTTTCTTGTGTTCAGGCTCGGTTGTTTATTAAATCTTATCATAAGTACCGAAAGTTCAACAGCACTTCGGGCTACCAACTAGAAACAAGCAAAATGGAGAGAATCCAGCTGCTACAAGGTCTCTTCAAGCTAAACAGTCCAACAGAGAATTAACACCTGTATTATTTATACTTTTAACCCAATAACCAAATCCCCATGACCCTCAGTGTGACACTGACTGTCCAAGCAGAAACTGCTGCCTGAAATCATGAAGAAGAAGAAGGAAGATGAACACTGGAAGAGACACCACCCAAAATCCCCCATCTTGTCCCATATCCATTACTGTATTATAAAACCTTCAAACTCCAAACCCTTCACCATGTGAAATCTCACACTTCAATTTAACTACACACCCATGATTTTAACTCCATCGCTCAAATTTGGAGCCTTCTCCAAGGCCCCAGGTCACAAGCAGTGTTCTCCTGAGGGTCAGTGCCAGAAAGCACAGAAAGCTCAAGCACTCAGGTTTTTGGAATCCAGCACCCAGCTGCCTCCTGTGTCTAACACACTTGTGCAGAGCATCCTCCTCCCCATCCTTCCCAGTTCCCTCTCCATTTGGAGCCCTGGCCTGTTTGTTCTGCCCTCCTAGGCTCACACACTAGGCTTTTGTGCTCCTCCTTAGTAGTTTGACCCAGTTTCCCCAAGTCTGGACTGTTCCGCTTCGCATCGTGACTTAGCACTAACAAACAAAGCCTGGGAGCTGCAGAGACAAAGCACATCAGAGAGATCTGGGCCACCAGCAGCCCTGTCCAGGGCACCAATTTCCCTGTGCATACTGATCCGAGGGCCATGTGCCTGCAGGAAAGCAGGACAGACGTCTCGGGATGCAATTAGCGGCGGTTTGCGCAAATGCCGGCAAGGACGCGCCTGTGGCTCGGCTGTTCCCGGCACAAAGGGGGCTCTGCCCTGCAGGATGGAGGTGCCACATGCCAGACTGGTGGGACAGGCACGGGGGCAGCTCTCCAGGCTGTGGTCTGGGAGCAGCGAGCAGCACAGGGCAGGGAGCTGGCGTGACCTCCTTCTATCACAGGGAGGAGCTGGAGCTGCTGGACAGAGCCCAGAGCAGGCACCAGGATAATCAGAGGGATGGAGCAGCTCTGCTGGGAGGAGAGGCTGGGAGAGTCAGGGTTGTTCAGCCTGAAAAGAGAAGGCTTGGGGTGATCTAATGACAGCCTTCCAGTGCCTGAAAGAAGCATGCAAAAATGATGGAGAGAGTATTTACAAGGGCCTGGAGTGACAGGGCAAGGGGAAATGGGTTCAAACCCACAGACAGGAGGTTCAAATGGGATATTAGGAAAAATTTGCTAACTGGGATGCACTGGCACAGGTTTCCAGGGAAGTGGTGGTTGCCCCATCCCTAGAAGGGTTCAAGGCCAAGCTGGACAGGGCTTGATCTAGTGGAAGGTGTCCCTGCCCATGGCAGAGGGGTTGGAACCAAACAATCTTTAAGGCCCCTTCCAACCCAAACCATTCCACAATTCTGTGATGAGTCATTCCCCTGTGACCTCCTGCTGCTCTCAGTGAGAAGAAAGAAGCAATGAGGAACCAGGGACACTACACTGAGCAGCCCCATGGACAAAAATCCCATTTGGGTGCTCCACTTGGTGCCAAGATTTGAAAAGGCCCATGGTGAGGAGTCTAGGAATTCCTTACAGGCAGTTTGTCCAGGCTGGTGATGCAAAGATGCTTGTCCAGAGGGCAGATCACATCAGGGAAGGAATGCACTTGGAGACACTTAGAGAGTGAAGAAGCAGATTTGGTGCTAAAGACAGCAGCTTTTGCTGTGACAGGGAAGGGGAGCAGCAGGGCTGCAGGCAGAGGGGAAGTGGTCCTAGAAAAATTCCTAAAACAAGATTGTCAGGGAAATTTTAACCGAGCAGAGTGGGGCAGGACTGCGTTTGCTGAGGGATGGACAGGGCAGCAGCAGAGGTGAAGTCACATTGCCAATTTTCTGACATGTCTGGGTTTACCTGAATACCTAGTCTTGGTGTTCTTTTCCATCTCAATGAAAAACAGTCTTGGTGAGGAGAAGAAAATAGGATTCATGACATTGTCCAAGTTTTCATTTTTCTGGAAGTCCATTAAGAGAAACAATAAGAGTTGGCTTGAGGTACCCCCAAATCTGCAGTAAGCTGGAGAAGCCTCAAACCCACTGTGGCTGTGGAAGTTTTCAATACTTCCCCCTGCACTGTGCATCCTGGCAGCCCCAGAAGGAACACCGGATTCCTGGATAAGCTGACAGGCACACACAGCACACCTGCACAGGTGGACCACAAGGGTTGAATTATAGAAATGTTAGCCAGAAATTCTGCAAAATTCAGAAGGAGCTTCAACATCAGGACCCAGAGGGAAATCTGACTCTAAGGAAGCAACAGGGACTGAATGATAATCAAAATATTGGCAGCAAATCAAGGAGGGAAGGGCACAGGGAAAAGGCTGAGGACTCTGCCATGCACAGGTTGGGATGATGGCTCTAGCTCCAGAGGACACTGAAGAGATGGGCTGAGATTTTTGTCTGGACAGAGGACACACAAGTGGAATGACCAGGCAGAGATAGAATTTGTCTGCGCAAAAACAGGAGCTGGGCATTTCTTAGAACCGCAGAATGGTTTGGGTTGGAAGGGATGCAAAGTTCACCTCATTCCACCCCATGCCATGGACAGGGACACCTTCACCACCCCAGCTGCTCCGAGTCCCATCCCAGCACCTTTGCAGCAGGTAAAAATTCACTGTAGCCTTAGAGCAGAGGTGCATTATATCACAAAACAGTTCATTAAGGAAAGACTGGGGGAAGGTCACCCCTGAGTGACTTGGTGGGATAAATTAATCACATTTGTTGGTGAAAAATACAACTGATCATCATTTTTACTGCTGTAGAAGCACAGCTTAAAATAACTGCAGGGACAGTAATGAAGGGCCCTGCCAATCAACAGGAGCAAGAGAAAAACCCCAAACCAAGATTGTTTTGCTTTTGGAGCATTACAGGAATAGGTTGCAACTTGTGTTTCACTTGTTAGCTGGCCAGCCTATTTCTCACAATAAAATCAAACAGAAAAAGGCAAATTCAACTAACTGAATTAATTGCACCAGTGCAACCCCACAGCTCCCCTGGGCCGCAGAGACACACACATCACTTGGTGAGAGCACAGAGCTCTGCCCGTCATCCATCTGTACTCAGGAGGGACAAATCCTACCCCACCTCCACAGTGGGAATGGGTAAGACCCAGGACTGACACAAAGGGAGGGTTCAAGGAGCCAGGCAGGCTGGCAGGGGCTCAGCTGCTGGAAGCAGCCAGGGCACCGCAAATGAAGGGGATCTCTGTATTCATGGACATCTCAGCACCTTTGGCTCGCTGTGTGTTTGGACAGTGAACACGCAGCACCAGGAATTGCTGCCTGAATTATTCAGCCTCTCTCAATCCAGTTCTTACTGCTACTGAAGCACTTGGAGGGGAAATCTTCCTTTGACTTCAGAGGACTACAGATCAAACCCCAGTAATGCTTTTATTTCTAGATGGAGAGGCTCTGAAATTAGAAAATAAAAACACAGATTGACATGAAATTCCTGGATCTTTTATATTTGCCACTGTACCTTTTTTTTTTTTTTTTTTTTTTTTTTTTTAATTGGAATAACCTAGATGTTTGCTTGAAAAGAAAGCAGGATCCCTGTGGCAAATATTTGTCCATTCATTCACTTTCTTTGCAGTTTCTCTGCAAAATACCAAATCTTCTAGGCACCATCCACAATTTCCATGGCACTGATCAAAGGTATTATTAATGAGGAGCCTCACTGGACAGGGTATGTTCAAAAAAATAATTTTCCCCTAATAAGACTCTCAGATCAGGAGCTCAGCACTGAAAAAGCCCCAAAAATCTGCTGGATGCACAAAGCTAGTGGAGGAAAAAGGCACTGGAAGGGCTGTGGGACAGAAATCCCATAGGGTAGCACAGACTCTGGAACCCAGCACTGCCATCACAAACAGCAGCTGAAAGGTTTTGTATAACATTAAATAAGCCCAGGAGTCAATAGAGCCATGGGCTACAGCACAGAGGGGTGACAGGAGCTGGGACACAGGCTGGCGCTGGGGACTGCAAACACCCCAATGATGCTCAGACAAAGACAGGCAGACCCTGAGCTGGCCAGGGCTGGGTTCAGGAGTGGCAGAGAAGGCAGAATCAGCAACGAGGACATGAAAAGTGCATGGCATAAATTCAGACATAACTCAGCTGCAGACCATGAAGGAAGCAGCAGTGATATAAAGGCTTCTTCAACAACAAAGGAAGAGCAAAGGTGTAAAGGTGTGTCAGCAAACAAAGAACTGACCTGGGGCAAGAAAACCAAAACCACCACTGAGAATATCATATCCTTAGCAAAGATTCAGGCACTGGAAAATTGCTGTAACATCCCTCACTTCTCCCAAAATGAAACCACCAACCTCAAGAGCCAAGGGAACAGGGCAGAGATGAACATAAACCCCTTCCCCCAAAAGAGGGGTAAAAGCCAAGTGCATGTATAAATACCTCAATAAATACTTTAATTATTTTTCTGTAAAAACCTATCTAATTAAACTACTAAATATTGCATATACCAGTAATGTGTCTTGGGCTTTCCTCACATGTTAGATGTGTTTCCATTTCACCTACAGTGACAGGAGGAATGGCTTTAAACTGGCAGAGGTATTGGGAAGGAATTCTTACCTGTGAGGTGGGCGGGCCCTGGCACAGGGTGCCCAGAGCAGCTGTGGCTGCCCCTGGATCCCTGGCAGTGTCCCAGGCCAGGCTGGACAGGGCTTGGAGCA
>PYHW01009629.1:722537-734194 GCA_013186435.1 Turdus rufiventris
GATTAAGCAGAACATTGGCAGCATTAATATCTGAGCGAAAAGTGGACCAGTACAAAGTGCCATTTGTGAATTGTTTCCTGGGATTTGGTGACTCCTTTCTCTCTGATTGGGTTTTCCTGTGGAAGGGACTCTCCCTAGCTGCAGCTGATGTTACTCACTCCACATTTTTCTCCCTGAAGAGACTGCAAAGAAATCCTCAGTTTCTGACAAAGGCATCAATTAATTTTCTGTTACACCCAGAATCTGCACGGTCTCGGTGACATTGTCCCCTGTCCCACAGCACCATCTCGTGGGAGACTGCAGCTTGGAAAAACCCACCAGCAAAAGCACCAGCTTGGAATAAATCTACTTCCAAGAATGGCACTGCTCTTCCCTCAGCTCCAACCTCTCCACAGCAGGATAAATGCTGCATCTTCGCAGGGCTTGCATTATTTCCCTTAAAACATCAAGAAGTGACAGGGGAGCACCTCCATGGCACAGCCTCACCCCCAGTTTGTCTTTCCAGGAGCAGAAGGGCAGAAATGCACCTGGGTCTTTTCTCCCAGGTAACAAGTGTCAGGACAAGAGGAAACCACCTCAGGTTGAACCAGTGGGGTTTGGATTGGATGTTATAAAAATTTCTTCACTCTAAAGGCTGACAGGTACTGGAACAGCTGTCCAGGGCAGTGATGGAATCATCAGCTCTGGAAATGTTTTTTTTAAAAAGGTGTAGATGTGATGCTTAGGGATGTGGTTTAGTGGTGGCTTTGGCAGTGCTGGGTTAATGGTTGGAACTTAATCTTAAAAGGCTTTTCCAAACTGAATTATTGAACTATTGAATCACATGAATCATTATTGATTTATTGATTTATTTTAACTATTTAGCCTTCACAGAAGACCCTCCAGTGCTGCCTGCTCAGCTCTCACAGGAGTGAGAGAAGAATTCATGCAAGCCCCTGACCTGTACTCATGTCCAAGAGCTGTTAAAGCCTCCACCTCTAATATCCCTGAAAAGAATCCCCAAAACCATAAAATAGTTTCATTAAATGTCTCCTTGGCCAGTCTGGGAGATCTTTCAGTGGGCCCAAAACCATGTGCCTGAAGGATATATGTTGTAAGAGAAGCTTAGAACAGAGGAAGTTTTAATCATCTCAAGAACATGTTTCTATTTGTGGTTCTATCTTTTGGAGGCTGAAGTAGACCAGCTATTTCTGGGATGATTTTTCCAATATTTATTAATTTCCCATGGCAGCACTGCTGGGTGTCAAGGAAGAGGGGATCCAGACCCTGGATTTGGGTGAAGTTCCTGCCCAGAGAATGTGCCAGGCTTAGACTCAGAGCCTGTTCTTTCTCCTGAAGTTCTGAAGGTTCCTGGTGAGCACGTTGGAAGGTGGAATTACCACATATAAAACCATTGTTTAATAAAATGTAATTTATTTTCTACATGGAAAAACCATGACTTCTGTCTCAGCAGCCTGCCTGCAGCTGCAGATTTGAGGGATACAGAGAAGAAAGAGTGCTCCCAGCCCTGGGTGCTGCAGGACATCATCTGAGTCCACCATGGGGACACCCAGGACCTTCACCTGCTAGGAAAGCACCACCAGAGCCTGTTTCAACAGCACTGCTTTCCCTGATGGGCCTCCACACAGAGATCCCATAAAAACATCCTCTGCTGCATCTTTTATTAAAGTATCCCCTTTTTAGAAACTCTCACCCTTCTTAGCCGATGGTGCAGTGAGAACAGTGGGAGTAGCAAACAGCTGCTCTCTGCTGCAAACATTTGACATAGAGAGTTATAGATAATAAACGAATCAAGCCGAATTTAAAAGATTTATTAAGCAATTTTTATTTTTGCAACTGAAATACGGTCCTCAGTAGCTACAATCAAAAAGGACAACACTGAACCCGGGTTCGGCGCTGGGTGAACACACGCTGATCTGAACTCTGTCACTTTGGATCCCCCCGTGTTCATAAATGCCATCCTGGGCAGTCCTGTTTTTATAGAGTTTTTCTGGCAGAAGTCCCTTTGTTTCAGCCGTTGATTCCCATATTCCTGTCGTTTCCTTTCTCCGCAGTGAACTGGACAAAAACAGTTTTGGCGCAGCGATGAATTTTGATGTGTGCAGACTTTGGTTTACTGGAGCTGGCTATAGAAATGTAGGTTTTCCTGAGAACCCTGGTTATCTCGATTGGTGGGGATTATCAAGTCCTCATGGCCGGGGAGTTTCCTGGACTGTCCCTTAACGAGTTCCCTCCATTGAGGCTGGTTCTAGTAACTTGTTAATTGTGGCTTTGTTAGCATCTGCAGCGCTGGAATCCAGTGAAGCAATCTTTTCTCCTCTCTATGGCTCAGTGTTCTCAAAGTTATTTTATTAAACTCTTTATTTATACAAACATGATTCATCTTTCACAAAACACGAATTATTTTATAACATATATCACATAGAGCACATCAAATTAGCAGCTAATGCCTCTTGCCTGCACATCCCAGAGCTCTGGGGCTCCCCTTTGGGAGCAGCAGCCTGCACACATCGGCAGGAGCCCAGATTTGGCTGCACCTCCCACCTCCATACCCAAAAAGTGGAGTTAATTCTCCAGCTTGGAGCTGTAGGAGCATCCAGATCCTGCAGATCCCAGCCCTGGAGGGTTATTAATGATCTCCATTTACACCACCACGCTGGAAATGTGGCGTGTCAGGCAGCCAGGAAGCTGCCAGGTGTCCAGCTGAGGCAGCCTCCAGGATGATTTATTTTTGCAAGCAGGGAGAGGGAGCTGGTGGTGGGGAAAGCGCTGAACCCGTGCACAGGGAGCAGAGCCAACACCTCTGTCTGCCCTCAGCCCTGCTGGGGAGGGAGCCAGCAGACAGGATCCCACTGTGGTTTCTGCATCCTCCCCTTCTGAACCAGATGCTCTTTGCTCTGCAAGGCTCAGGAGCAGAGCCCAGGGTTCACCCCATGGCTTTCTCCATCCCCTGCAGGAGCCAGCCCGTGCAGGGAAGGTTGTTTAGTCCATGTCCTGCAGCCTGTTTAGTGCAGATTTTTGTCTCAGCCCTGAGCATTTTGCGCTGTCTCCACCCAGGAAAGGCTGAGCTGCCCACAGGGAGTCAGCAGCAAGCTGAAACCTCCCAAAACATTCCAAGGGTCCGCTCCTGTGGGCTTTCTCCAACACTTATTAACCCATTTATCACACCACCAGCTCCCCACTGCCTCCACCCCTCAAACTCACTCTAATCAAGCCTGGCTGATTCTTTGTTTCTCAAAGATGGAAAGGATTTCTGTTGGCATCCGGATCTTTGCGTACTAGCTGCGATGTGACATTTGGGAATGAAAGCCAACGTGGAAAAGCTTCAGTCACATTTCAGAGTCTGCTGTGACCAGATGGAGACCGAAGCTCCTCCCTAGAGTGCAGGACCTGCTTGGAGCAGGGGATCAGAGACCAGACCCTCTATATCAGGTGCAAAACTCTCAGCAATCAAACTGAGATGGGTTTTCCATTAATGAGCAGTAATTAGGGCTGCTGCTCAGAGCTAAGCAATTCCAGGCCCATCTGGGGGTGGTGGCCCTGCCCTTGTGCCCCGGCCAGCTCATTAGAGGGGCTTCATTTGACCCTCCAGGGCAGACAACACTGCAGGCACCTTACCTGGGACTGTCCCCTGTCAGTGCACAGAGCAGGATGGAATAACAGAGCTGAGACAGGCTACCCAGGGGTTAAGCTGTGAAAAACTGAGAATCTTCCTTATATATGAACTACCTGTTTCTTATTCAACATGGATCTGTTCCACTGCATAAAAGTTGCCTTGGCTTTATTGACATTACACGCTTTGAAGGCTCTACATGACTAAAACTTGTAAAAATCCCATTTTGCTCAAGCTTTCAAGAAAGAGCAAAGCCTGTGTTTTATTTCTGAGCAGGCACTCATCCCAAGAAACCCCAGTTCTGCTAGTTAGCAGTCACTGACACCAAGCTGCTGAGCTTGGGGGAGAGGAGCAGAGAGCACAAGGCCAAAGTGGAGCAGCCCCATCTCCAGAACTGCTCCTCCAGGGATGCAGGACCCAGCTACAGAGGTGAAGGGCCACAACTCAAATTGCCAGAGCCTTCCTCTTGCTCCCAATGCAAGCACTTTGGGACACTTTGATCAAAACTCAAATTCAGGAGAATTTTCTGAGTGTGTCAGTCATTTTTGGCTGCACTAAATCCCCTTCAGCACTGATGGTTTGGTCTCTGCACTGGCTCTCCTCTGGATTTTGCTGTCCAAGCTCTGCTAATTAGAAACACTCTTTAAACAACACACTAAACAGATCTGAAAGATGAGGAGGACATGGTACATCCAGGGCACAGGGAACGGAGTAGTGAAAAGCCCCCTCACTTGATCAGAGACCTCCTTGTCACTTTTAAATTTACAACTCATTTAAACTTTTTTGGCTTGCTTTTCACATCCAGCCAGACTTTTCCCTCCCATATGGACACTCCTTCCTTGGAGAAGCTGCAGCCCCAGCCCTCTTCCCTTCCCACAAGGTGACAAATCTTCTTCTCTGAGCCTGATCAGCACAAAGAGCTTCACCCAGGGAGGTGTGAGAACCATTCACTGCTTCTTCTGAGCCCTTCAAACTTGTACCCAGATTTTCCCTAGAGCCCAGACTGAGTAACATCTCTGGTCACCCAAACGAACCCCAGGATGAGCTGCCCAGGGATGTGCATCACAGCCACAGGGGACAGACTCAGGGCTCACAGCAACCACAGGAATTTTCCCCTGGAGGGCTCTATCTCCTAGCAGAGCAAACGCTCCTTGCAGCACAGCCCTTCCCTAGGGCTTTCCACAGGAACAGCACCGGCCCACAGCTGTGTTAGGACTGGAAGCTGCACTTGGCAGCTGCAAACAATTCCTTGGTACGTAAAGGTGGCTGTTCACAAACCACTTAGCAAACAGCAAAGCCATTACAACATCACTGTCTGCCAGAACAGCACAGGTGGGTAAAGACTGCAGGATTCCCCCACATCGTCATCCTTGAACAGTCACAAGAGAGAAACCAGCCCAGAAAGTGCCGCAGGCAATAACTGAGAGCAGGAGCAGGGTTTGCACTTAAATAGAATCACAACACCACATGTGGAGGGTGGGAGAGGTCCCAGGTGAGGCTCTTTGGGAGTTCAGGCTTATCAGGATTCTCATCCTGGGGGCTGCTGCTTAGGCAGAGACCCTGTCTGGATGAGTAGAGCCCCCATAATGGCCAGTGCAGCTGACAGAGAAAGCCAAATTACCTTGGGAACCCCAACAAAGATTAAACATGAGTGGGTTATTTCCTTCTCTTCTGTGATCACTTGCTATCTCTATGCAATTAGTAAATGCTGACAGTTTGTTTTTACAGCTACAAAGTGCAGTTCTTGCTTTTCTTAGGAGATCTCTCCTTGGAACAGCCCTGATGCTCTCAGGAGCTCTGTTCCTTATCACTGTTCAAGTCCTGCCCTGGGTTTCTGATTTCAAAGTTTTTTCTGAAGGGTGAGGGCAAGAGTAGCTGTGCTGGCACTGGGCTCAGAGCTCCTGGGCACTGCTCTAGCTGCAGAATACTGCAGTGGCTTCAGAATACTGCTAAAATGTCAGGCTTTGATTGTTTATTTCTTTCATTTCTGACAGATATATATTTTTAAAGCTTGTTATGAATACTGGAGACTTCTTAAAAGCCAGTTTGTGGTCAGTATGAAAGTGTCCAGCCTTGAAAATTTTCATAGCAGGAGGCTATAATTTCTCAGTGGTCAGGTTAACAAAAGGAAAGAGTTTATTTAGGTTTTTCTTTATGTATTCTCCAGCTTTTGGCTGAGCTGCTGCCCTTCCTTCTTCCCTTCCTGGCTGAACATCCTCAGGTGTCTCTGGTGGCTGCAGAGATGGACACCTGTGCTCTCAGCTCTGTGTTTTCCTTTTCTAGAGTTGTTAAAATGTTATATTGAGTATCCAGATAATTTGTATCCTTTATGAGCCCAATGTTTGCAATGGAAATTTTCCCTGCACAAACGCACCAGTGTGATGGGAGCCAAGGGAAGGCTTTTTACCCTGCTGAAATGCTGCTGGCAGCGTCCAAACCAGGCTGGAGTGCCCTGGGCAGGGCTGGAGCACGGCTGGAGCACGGCTGCGCTCTCTGCCCCTCCCTGCTCCAAGGGGAAGGCACAAAACCAGTGAAGGTATCCGGCACATGGATACAAAATTCCAATTAAACACTGGATAAAATCAGAAGGAACTTTGTATCACTTTTATGTATAAAGGCAAACATAATAACATTTATACGGATAATGATTTATAAGCGTGCTTCTAAAACGCTGCTGTGTCTGCAGGGTGTTGAAGATGGTTTTCACCTTTTTTTCCCTTTTTCCATCATTTTCCCCATTCCCAAAGCAGCGCGAGGGCGGCTGCGCTCCTCCCTGCGGCCGCCAGGTGGCGATGCAGCCCCGCAGCTCCCGCCCCGCAGAACTGGGGCAGAAAACGCAGATTTGGGGCTTTTGCGGAGTTTCCTTGTTAAGGGCCTCGGTTTGCTCTGGGCTTTTGGGTCAGGAGAAAACTCATGGGCGAGAGGATCCACCTGGCCCATGGCCACTGTCCCTGTCCCAAAGAACAACCCCTGAGTGCTGAGCAGGGGGAGCCCTCAGTATCTCTAGGGCCACTTTGATGCCCTAAATTCCCACAGCCATTCCTGGACCACGGCAGCCATCTCCAGCCTGGGAAAGCCCGGCTCCCTGCCAAGGTCCTGGAAGTCCTGGAAGTGTTCTGGAAGTGTCCTGGCACTGCTCTGGTCCCGCAAGAGTGAGATGTGTTGAGTGCTGTGCTGAGTTTCTGGAGCAGATTCTGCTCATGAACATCCCCATGCTGCCACATTGCAGTGTCACTGGAGTTGGGGACAGCCAGCCTAGGGGTCCTGTCCTGCTGTCCCTGCAGAGCCACATTGCCCAGGGTGGAGGAGAGCAGCAAGGGGAGGGCAGGATGGACCTCAGTGCAGTGACCTTGTACTCCAAAAGCAAGAGCCACCCCCACTTCTTCTCCAAAGCAGATCCCAGGAGCAGTGAGCAGCAGCGAAACAGCCCAGAGCCCACATGGACTGTGTCTGGAGGGGAGGGCAGAGCAGGGGGTGCTCTGTGGAGATCTTGGACTGAGGGCTGGATGAGGAAGCTGTAAGGACAGGAGAGTGTGAGCTGAAAAGTGCTGGGAGGTAGGATTGGCTCAGGGAGAGGCTGGTGACAGAGCACTGGGTGCTGCAGCATCCTCACCTGGTTGGCCCAGGAGTGGGTGCCGCTCAGGGCCAGGGAAGGACAGCCCAGAGTATCTCATGTTTGGTTTTTTTCCTACACCTGCAGGTTTTTAATCCTTGACTGCTGGTCAATGAGAACTTTGTGCTATGCCACGGAAACTGGGTGCTGCCCTTATCCCTGGGTGCCATCAGCATCTGGGAGGGCTGCTCTGACTCCCTAAACCCCTGTGACCATTCCTGGGCCCAGGGCCTCCATCTCCAAATGCCAGCAGCCTTTTCAGTGGACAATGCCCTCGTGCTCTGTTGTCCAGCACTGTGCTGGCACAGCTGTCTGTCCACAGGCTGCTGCTGAGCCCAGAGCTGTTGGCATGTCTGGTTCTTCCTCTTGTGGAATCCAAGGTGTAGGGGCAGAGGAGCAGTGCTTCCCACCCTGCTGATGCTGGAGGAGGGAGCCAGGGTTTGGGATACAGCTCAGGTTCTGTGGAGGGTGGGATTAGCTGGAGCCTCTGGAGCTGCTTCTGGGCCCAGTGCCAGAGTCCTCACCTGACAGGGGACAGCAGAGCCTCAACCTGGGCACCTTCCCAGAACCCCTCTCTCCTGCCTGGCCAGAGGTTTTTGCTGGTGTCTCTCAGGCAACAGCAAATTTGGGAGGAATCAGTATCATTTCTTCTGAGGAAGGTGAAATCCAAGGCAACCCCATTGCTATGATTGCTGCAGACCATCCTGATGCAACATCAGGTTAAGCAGCTCTGTAAGCAGATGTGCCACAGCTGGAAAGCAAAGTGTGAGCATGGCATGGCAGACCACAGAGTCCCCTGTGCTCCCACAGCCTCCCCTGGGATGCTTGGCTTCAGGACCCTCCCTGGCAGCAAAAATCCCCAGTGGAAGCAGCAGTGGGGAGGGGGAGCACAGCTCTGACAGTAAACAATGCATGGAGGTGTTTTAAAATAACACACTTGGGATGTTTGTCATTCCAACGGTGTGTATCTATATAAAGTGCTGGAGAGCAGGTGCAAATGCTGTTTGAACAAGGGAAATGCTCAATGTTGGCTGAGCATGACAACCATTTCTACACCTTTTTTTCCCTAAGAAACTGTAGAATCATCAGCTGGGCCAGGTTCACTGGGTCCCTCTGCACCCTTGGGACTGAGGGCTCAGGCTCTGCTTCCTGCCACTCCTCAGGGCTTGCTGCACTTTGCTACAAGATTTTTATCACCCTAACCTGTAATGCACCTGACAGCCTCATCAGAGGGCTGGCGAGAAGCCAGCATTGCAGAGAAGGAGCAGGGAATGTGCAGAGCCCAGGGCCTGATTCAGAAGGTGCTCAGGTGAGAACATTGCTGCTGGTTCCTGGTCCTCCCCTGGGCCCTGCCCTTTGCACAGGTTTTTGGGTGTCCCCCTGAGCCCCTGGGGTGCTCCTGCCCGTGTCCACACCAACTGTGCCATTGGCTCCAGTGCAGCCCCTGAGCTGGTGGTGAGGTGACAGCTGGGATCTGCAGGGTTGGTGTCCCTCTACCAGAAGCCAGCACAGGGTAAAATTTCCTCTCCTGTGTCCCCTTTTCAGGCCCTGGTGAGCCTCAGGATGGGCTGGGTAGCTGGGAGAGCCCTGCTCAGCCCCAGCCCCATCTCCAGTGGAGGGATGCTGGTGAGGACACCTTCCCCTCTGCACTGCTCAGGGATGTGCTGCATCCTGGCTCCAGCTGGCTGCCAGCCAGACCTCCTGAGGGCCCAGGGGGCTGGTTAAGCTCATTGCTTTCCTTTCAGAGGCTTCAGAAAGCTGCCTGCCCACACTTAATTCAAATTTATTGAATAATTCTCCTGGGAACAACTAGTTCAGAACCAACCACTACAACAGACCATCAATGAGATCAGTTGGCACGGTCCCGGCCATGGAGTGCTCTGTCCCCTCCAGCACAGCTCTGTGGCAGTGCCAGGGTGATGATGGTGAGCACAGGGCAGCCTTGGCTCAGCTCTAAACCTGGCTGCCTGCATTGCCTCCAGCCCCAGGGGATGTTCTGAGGTCTGGTAATATCCCTCCCACTTCCACCCCAAACCTGCTCCTGCCTTTCAGCCCTGTTCCCTTGGGCAGCAGTCCCAGAATGGGGCTCAGCGCTCACCTGCCTCCAAAGGCTGCTGCCAGCTCTGCAAAGGTGGTGAGACACAACATGCCTGTGGGGATGCACAGGTACCACTGGATGCACGTCCCACTGGGATGGATTCACGTCCTGTCCTCTTTCGGCTGCACTGGGTTTGTATGGCCAGGTTTACAGGCAGGGTTTACATCCATCTTGGGGTCACCAGGGATTGGCTCTGCCGGACATGGAGGAAGCTTCCAGCACCTTCTCACAGAAGCCACCCCCATAGCCCTCCCCAACCACCAAAACCTGGCCACACCAACCCAGCAGAAGTACAACAATCTGAGATCACCTGAACAGGAGCAGGGAAAGCCAGAGCCAGGCTGGGAGGGCAGCCATGAGTCCCTAGCTCCAGCAAGAAGGCAGTGAGTGATGAGATCTGATCTCCCTCTGAGGGAGGCTGCTCTCTGGGAGAGCCTTTTCACTCCGTGCTCAGCCTCAAGCAGAGTTTGGGGCACAACCTGTCATCCTGATGGCATCCTGGGGCTTGTTCCCAAGGAGCAGGCTGCGCACATGCTGCCCTCATCCCTCGCTCCCCTGCAGCTGCGTGGCTGCTCCAGGGCAGCCCACCGTGTGCCCAGCGTTACGCAATTAGCCAACTGCTCGGAGCAAAACTAATGATCATCATTAATGAGCGCGGCGCTGGTGGGTCAGAGCCCGCCGTCCCGCTCGGGGCATGTGCAGTCATGCAGGACTGAGTCACGGCGCTGCTAATGATGCTGCGAGCCGTGGGGAGAGCGGAGCAGCCTTCCCGCTAGCCCTGGGCACGGAGCAGGGGCTGCTCTGCTGCACGTACAAAAGGGCAGGTCCGTGCCACCCTCCGCCCATCCCTCGTGCCCTGCTGCTACTGCTCAGCCTTGCTTTTCCTGCAAGGAGAGGTGCCAGGCAAGGTGCCAGAGCCTGGGGAATAGCACCTGTGGCTGCGATGCGTCCTGGGAAAAGCAGGATGCCCAGGAACCTTCCTTTCCAAGGCAGTGGCTGTGCTGCAGTGTGAGGCTTCTCGGGGTCCCTTGTTCCAGCCGCATCCTCATCATGCTCACAAGCTGCTGACAGGCTGGAGACACACATTGGCGTTCATGGAGCCACGGGGGGGGGCTCAGCAAGCCGTGGCCAGAGGCACACACCGATTTACAGCGCTTGCTCAGGCCACGAGCCGCAGGGAGCGATACCTGCAACAAAAGCCTGCGTTTGTTGCACAATCCTGATTTTCCTGTGCTGGAGGCACAGCTGGCTTAGGGCAGAGCAGGAATGCCATCCCAGCCTGTGTCCAGAGGGTGCCTGGGGACGAGGGCAGGGGGCTGTGAGCTGGACAGAGAGGGGTATTGAGCCATGTCCTAATAAACCCCACGTGTGTTTATTTTGGGCAGATTAGGATCGAGATGTGCAGCGGACTCTGCCCCTCTGCCAGGCTCGGGTTTGCCCTGGGCAAAAGAAGGTTCTGCCTCGGGGCTGTGCTGCCCAGCATCAAAAATGGACTCTGAGCAGCGAGGGGGTGCCAGGGTCTGTGTGATGCAGCAGAGCATCGCTTCCCGGGCTGAAGCCACGGCGGCCGCGCGGGAAAGCACAGAGGAGCATTTTACAAATACAGCCGAGGAGCATTTTTCAAACTCAGCCTTTGGATGCTCCGCAGTGGGTTTGGGGCCGGCTGGTAACGTACGACAGACGCGGCGGGTGGGTGGGAGCAGACTTGAACAGGCACTCGCTGCTCCAGGCTTCCCCTGGAGAGGCACTGTGCGCGCTCCTGCTTTGGGAAGGCAGCTGGATCCGACCCTGGGCAGCGGGGCGGGGAGCGGAGGTGTCTCGGGACATCGCCATCAACAGGGGGCCCGGGGACTTCCCATCCACGGGGCACATGGGAGACTTCAGCTCCGAGGATGCCACGGGGACTGTCACCCTCAGCATCCCTCGGGGACCTTCACCTCCGAGACTGCCCCGGGGACCTGCGCTTACAGGGACACCCTGGGGACCTCCTGCCCCAGAGCTGTCCTGAGGGACACTTATAGTCCGGGGTGTCCCAGGAGCTGAAATGCCCCCTCCTCCGCAGGGGTACCCCAGCGACCTGCTCTGCAGGGGACACGCGAGGGGACACCATCCCCAGGGATGCTCCAGGGACCCGCCGGGAGGGGCGTGCCATGTCACGGCTCCCCAAAGGACACGCGTTGCTGAAGACACTCGGGGGGGACCCTTCACCCCGGGGATGTCCTATCCACCGGGGATGCCCTCAGCCACCGGGGGATCCCGGACTGCGGTGGCAGGGTGGGATGGCGCGGCTGCGGACGGGCGGAGGGGTCGCTGTTGCCGCCAGCACGGCCGCC
>PYHW01009629.1:734683-791109 GCA_013186435.1 Turdus rufiventris
CCGGCGGGGCGCGGGGCGGTGCGGCCCAAGGGCCGGCGACACGCAGCCGAGACGGCGACCCCCGGGACGAGAAGGACGGCGTCGGGACCCCGCTCGGTGCCCGGGCCCGGGCCGGGGTCCGGGCTGACCGACAGCAGCTCGGAGGTGTCGGACTGCAGCGCCTCGGAGGAGGCGAAGCTGATGTCGCTGGAGCTGAGCGGCAGCGATGGCGAGTCCCCGGGCAGCGCCCCGCCGCCGCCGCCCTCGGCCGGAGAGGCGTCGCCGCTGCCCGAGGAGCCCTCGGCCGCCTCCGTGGCCAGCAGCCGCCTGCAGCTCAGCACCTCGCTCGCCTTCTCCGACCTCACCGAGGAGCTGCTGGACGCCGGCACCGACGGGCTGCTCCGCGAGCTGGAGGACCTGCGCTCCGAGAACGACTATCTCAAGGTGGGCACGGCGTGGCGTGGTGTGGCATCCCTGGCACGGCTCGGTGTGGAGTGACATCCCTGCCACGGCTCGGTGTGGCACGGCGTCCCTAGGCACTAGTGGTACAGCATGGCATCCCAGGGCACGGGTCGGTCAGGGTCAGCATCCCTGGCTATAGCGCGGTTTAGCGTCCGAGAGCTTTGCAGGGCATCTGAGGGCATGGCTTAGCGTGGTGCGGCATCCCTGGCCTTAGCATGGCATGGTTTGGAGTCCCAGGGCAGGGTCAGCATGGCTTAGCATTCCTGGGCACAACAGAGCATCCCTTGTCATCACAGCATGGCATCCCTGTGCACAGCGCAGCATGGCACAGCATCCATGGCAATGGCATGGCACGGCATGGCATGTCAAAGCATGGCTCAGCATGACACAGCATCGCTGGGAATGGCATGACGTGGCACGGCACTGCATCTCGAGGTGTAGCTCAGTGTGGCACAGCATCCTCGGGTCCAGCCTGGTGCAGTTCAGCAGCCCAGGGCATGGCTGGGCATGGGGCACAGCTCAGCTCAGGATGGCCTGGCTCAGCTTGGGCTGGCTCAGATGAGCAGCACAGCACAGCATGGCTGTGTGCAGGGCTTGGCATGGCTCAGCCCAGCCTGGCATCCCAAAACGTGGCACAGCCAGGGGTGGCCTGGCATGCTGTGGCTGGGCTTGACTTGGCACAGCTTAACATGATGAGATGTAGGGCCTGGCTTGTCTAAGCCTGGCATGGCCATACTAAACTTAGGGCAGGGCTCAGCTTGGCACAGCATGGAGCAGCTGGGCATGATCCAGTGTGGTGTGGCATGGCTGGGCAATGCTCAGCTCAGTGTTCCATGGCATGGCTTGGCACAGGGCAGCCTTTGGCACAACGTGGGCCAAGTTAGCCAGGCATGAGCCAGCTGGGCATGGCTTGCCCTGGCACGGCACATGGGGTGCAGCATGACCGAGCCTAGCATGGACCCAGCTTGGCATGGTGAGGCTTGGCACAGCCTGGGCTGGCACAACTTAGCAAGGCACAGCTCTGCTTGGTGTGGATGTGCTCAGCCTGGCTGGGCATCCTGGGACACAGTATGGCATAAGCTGACCCTGTGCACTTGGGCATGGGCTGGCAGTTGGGCATGGCTCCCTGCTGCTCTCCCTGCCTGCTGCTGCTGCCAGACCCTGGGGACATTTTCCAGCTCTCTTCTTCACGCTGGTTCCTGTGCTCCCTGGGGCCTTTTTCCGGGTCTGCCTGGTCCATAGGGATGTGGATGAGCCGTGGCAGGTGTGTTGTGAGGGGACAGGGACATGGAGCCATCCCACCTTTGGTCACACATCAGCCTGATGGGCACCAGCCCCCACCAGGTGCCACATCCAGGGGCAGCTGCAGGCATTTTGTGCCCTCTGCTCTCTGTCATAGTGGAGCTGTGACTGAGCTGCTTGGGCAGTCACCTGCTGGTGAGCTCAGGCTGGGTACCAAGGCTCCCCAGCTGCTCTTTGGGTGCTGCAGGCTGGAAGTCAGGCCAGCGCTCCTCTGCTGCTCCCTAAGTTTGTGAAAGTGTCAGGATTCCAGCTCGGAGATGGGCACTGGGTGATGCACTGGAAGATGCTCAACCAGGCCCTTTGTCCCTTAGCAAAGCCCCAGTTCAGGGCTGGTGTCCAAACTCCTGCCAGAATTAGCAGCAACAGCTTATGGGCTTTGATTTACTGGGAGCTGGAAAAACACAGACGAGACCCCTGGGTTTCCAAGCACACGCGTGCGAGCACTGCCGTTCCTGCGGATAGAGCGAGCGCTTCCTCCATTTCCACGTGATGTGATCTCCTTCCTGGCAAGCTGCAGGCCAGTAGGGTGCCAGTGATTTACCTGCCCTGAGGGCTGGCAGCTGAAATCCCCTGCCCAGGAGCAGTGGGAGAGGGGAGAGCTGCTGGAGGCATGCACCAAGGACGGCCATGGGGATGCTGGTGGCACCATCCCTTCTTTGCCAGCACTTGTGTCTCCTCCCTGACTTGTGCATCCTGATTATATCCACGTTTCTGTGTTGTAGCTCGCTTCTCCTGACTCTGGAGCAGGACGTGGTACCCTGGCTCCAGCTGGGCAGAAGCCCAGAGCATACACCTCTTGTGCTCCAAAAAATGTTGGAAGATTTGCCTGGTTTCTACAACAAGGAGCGGAAAACTGGGCTGGGCTGCAGCAGAGTGCTGGCTTGTGCCATCTGCGCTAAAAATTCATGGCTAAAAACAAAAATAAAGCCCTAACCCAAAGGATTGGCACTGCCCATCTTGCCATGCAGCACTTCTTCACTCTGGTGTGGATGAATCAGACTTTTCCCTGATGACTTATTTCCTAGGACTCACCCAAAAACCTGCAAATGAATGTTTTTTCGTGTATTCATCACCACCAGCTCGATCCTAGTGCGTATTTAGAGCGAGATGAGGATTTTTGGGGGTGGGAGGGCTCTGGTGACGTTCTGGCACGAGCCAGCCGTGTGTGGTGCTACTACACCCGTGTGACGCTGGCTTTGGGAGCTTCCCAGCCGTGCTCCAGCAGTGCCAGCTCACGTCCCATCTCTCCTCGGCTGCCATAATAAAACCGACTTGTTTAAGCACACTTCACCCATTTCTCTTTGCAACCCAGATTTGTGGAAGACTGCTTTCCTCCTCCCACTCTGGGTGTGCTGGGCAGGCTGGGCTCTCCTCTTGTCCCTGCTCTCAGGGCTGTGCACCTGCTGTGCCCCCCCAGATGGGTTATTCCAAGCGTTTCCCCAAAAAGGGCTGCATTCACGGGCAGGCTGGCAGCCTGCTGAGGGAGGAGGTGGCTTGGTGTCCTTGCCCCATCTCGCTGTTGCTGAGCCATGCGATGGAGAGCAGCTCCCAGCCCTGCTCAGCAGGCTGGAAAATGTGAGATGTGATACGGCAGCAGCTGTGGAGTGACAGGCAGACAAAGAGTGGGCACGGGAGGGTTTGGAGCAAGGGGAGGGGATGCCTGCAAACCCTTTCCTCTCCTCTCCGAGGGAAGGGGTTTAGGCAAGAGCCGTGTAAGGCTGGGAGCACAGTGCTGCCTGCCCTTTCCTGCCGCCTGTCCCCCTCCTGCTCCCTGCCCAGAGTCATCCCACATCCCTTGGGGCTCACATGCATTTCCCAGCCCTGTGGAGAAACATTTAGAATGGCTGGGTGCCTTGTTTCCCCCAAGGCAGTCGTGCCACCGGCAAGGGCTCTCAGAGAGCATCTCACAGGGGTACTGGGGCTGTGTTCAGCAGCCTGGTTGGCACTGAGTCCCTGCTCTGCTGCTGCCCAGATCCTGCCTGGCCACAGGGGCAGGACCCGTGCCTGGGAGTCCCAGTAACCACCTGCAGAGCTGGGGAACAGAGCTCTGTCAATCAGCCACCCTGCGAGGGGCTTTGCAGCCTCTTTGGGTGGTGCACAACATGGGCTGGGCTGGAGAGAGCCCCCAGCTGTTTGCCTGGTAATTTATGGGGGCAGGTGTAAAGCTGAGAAATGTTGATTTTTCCCTCACTCCATTGCCAAGGGGGAGCTGCCATGGGAGCCAGGGGCAGGGATCAGCGCACAGGCTGCTGCACTGAGCTCCAGCCTGACGTGGATGGCCGGTGTTTGCTGTCAGAGCTGCTGTTAATGCACCCACAGAAACCCCTGTGTATGACATGGGTGTGCCTTCCACCCATTGCACCCTGACATGGGCTTGTGGTGTGCTGCATTTTCTGGGTTTGCTTTGCTGGTAGGGGATGTGCCTGAGCACCCTGGGCAGTTTCCTTTAGAAATCCCCTCTGAATTTGCTTTTTTTGCCCCCTAGCAAATTCAGGCATAATTCCCTGTGCTGCCTGACGGGCGCTCAGAGTTAATTGAAAGCTGCTGCTTTTGTGCAGTAATCTCGGAGGAAGCCGTGCTTGTTGCTCTCCCGCACGGTAATCCCCGTTTTTGCACGGGGATGGTGGCGAGCCGCAGGCACACCCGCTGCCAGCACAGCCCCAGCTCCGCACAAAGGCAGCTCTGCCAACCATCCAGGCAGCTCCCACCCTTCCTCCTCTTCCTCTGCTGAGCTTTGGGGGTGAAGCTGGAGGGTGCAGGCAGGGCTGTGCCCCCCCAAATGCTGCCCATGGGCAGAGTCTGGGGCTGCCAGGGTGAGGGGGTTTTGCTGTCAGGGGCACCACAGCCAGCCATGGCTGCACTGCATGAACCTGTTTCGTGTCCCTTGCTCTTTTCTTCTGCTTGGAGGTAACAGGGTTGCAGTGTGTGTCCCCTGCTCTGCTCAGAGCTTGTTGCATTCTTGCAGGTGCCAAAGTCAGTGTGTAAATCCCCTTGGGTAGGAGATCCACAGTTTTAATTCTGCTTCTGCAGCCTTTAACAGGTCTGGTGTGCATTCTGAGGCATGCTTTGCCATCTCCTCTGGTCCCTCTCCTGCCCTGTCACTGCTCAGGGTCATCACCCTAAAGCTCAGCCCTTCCTGAAAGAGCTGATGTCCTTCAAGTGCATGTGTGGACACAGCTGTTGCCTCCTCCTGCTCTAAAAATGCATGGTTTCTTTTTCCTGAACTGGAAACAGGCAGTTTGCATCCCACCTTTCCGCTTCTTAGCTTCTTTAATGATCTCCCCAGGGAGAGCCAGTGTCTCCAAGGTTTGTGCAGAGGAGGATGAAGGCAGGTTGTCTCTTGAGCTCCTCCACCGAGCATAACCTGGCTCCTGCAGCCACGAAATGGGATGTTTGCTTCTGCACACAATCCCTGGGGCATCCAAATGAGTCTTTCTGGACTGCGGCTTCCCAACGTTTTTTCCAAGACAGATTTCTAATGTGAAAACATGGGGAAATCGTTGCTGCTACAGAGGTGGGATGAGCGGGATGCAGTGGTGGGTGATCCTGGACCACCAGCTGGGTACTGGGAGGCTGTGACTCCTCATAGGGATGGGCACCCAGTTGTTTACAGGGCAGCCCAGCTGGGTAATCCCCAGGGACATTTGTGTTGGAGAGAAGTCATTTATCTCCCCCTCAGTATTGCCCACCTGTCACCATTTCACACTTCATTTAACATAGCTTACAATGCTCCATGCTCAATTCCATCCCTGAATTTGGGATGTTTCTGTGGGGTTCCTCCCCTCTCACCTTAATCCAAACGGATTTTTTGCTGAGTTGAGCATCAGCTCCAGAAAATGTGCAGGTGCAAAGAGTGAGGTTCCGTGGCCATCAGGGACCCCTGGAGCTGTGAGGGGACCCCAGTGCACCCCATGTGCTGCCTTAGCAGATCAGCTCTGTCCTCCAAGCTCTCTCCCAGTTTGCTGGCATTTTTCCACTCTCCAGTCCTAATCCCTTTGCTGTGGTTTAGAAGCATTGCCTCCGTGGGGTAAAGTGGGGCAGGCTGTGCGCCTGCCAGGCTGCATCCACTCAGAGGATTTATCGGTGGTATGGGATGTGGGTGAATTCCTGCAGCACGAGCAAAGACAGACACTGCTTTCCCAGCCCTCAGTGCTGCAAATCCTCCATCTCCACTCCATGGCTGCACTTCCAGGCCTTGCCCAGGCTGGATGTGCTGGACACGGCCTCCCCCTAAAATAACGGTTGCTACAACCCAAAGCATAAACAAGCAGGAGCTCTTAGCAGGGCAAGCCCAGGCTCCCTTCCAGCAAATGCAAGATGTGGTTGGGTTTTTTCCAACGTCCCTGCTCCCTGCCCTGCTCAGCTGCTGCCTGGGGAAGCCGCATGGCAAGTGAGAACTGGAATGGTCAGCACTGAAGGGGGATTGCAGTTGCATTCAAGCCACGATTTGCCTGACTCTGGCGGTGAAAGGCTGCTTTCCCCACCCGCTGCAGTGCGCCTGCTCACCTGCAATCCATAATGCCTTTTTTCCCTATGACAGCTCCCAAGGAGTAGAGCAGAAACCAGCTCTCCAGGCTGGTTTGGTTTATGGGGTTTTTTTGCTGATGTCCCCAGGGCTGTGGCTCTTCTGGGGGGGAGCTGGCAGTGTGGGAGGTTCCCATCGAGTTTGTCACCCCAGGGTGCATCCCAGCCCTTGCAGGGCTGTCTGCCAGTGTTTGCGGTTTGTCCCTGGGGTGTTTCACACCTGAGGATTTCTCAAACATGTCTGCAGTGATGCCCCTTCACAGGACAGTCTCTGGCTGTCCCCGGAGCAGCCTGGCCCGGTGTCCCCAGGACCGCCTGTGCTCATCTCAAAGCCTCGGGGCTGTTTCTGTACAGAGGCAGAACAGAAGCAGCTCTGTTCTCAAGACCCCCTGTCGGGAAGCAGAGCAGTGGAGGGTGGCAGGACCCTGGTGGCCATGGTGCCGGCAGCTCAGGCCAGGGGATAATCCGGGATTGTCTAATTGACGTTCCTCCTTTGTCACAAAGTGTTTAAAGCCAACAGTGAGCGACTGTGACTTGTCCCTGCAGCTGCCGGCCCTTTCCCCAGGCTTGGCTTCCCCTTTCGGGGAGTTCTTGCAGCTGGGGCTTTGTCAGGCTGGATGAGTGTGGCAGCCACTATGCCAGCGCCTGGCAGGGCCAGCACAGAGCTGCCATCTCGGGCTCTAGGTCACTGTCACAGTAATGTGGGGAGCAGTCCCCTGTCCCCTGTGCCCAGGGTGAATCAGGGCTGAGCATCCCTGTGCCAGATCCTTTTGTTCCTTCCCTGACTATGCCATGGTGCAGAGTGGCAGTGGGAGCCACTCACTTCTCAAGTGGCAATTACATTTGGCAGTGTCAGGAGGTCTTTAGTGGCAGGGGTTTTGGCAGGAAAGCAGATGCTTGGTCCCTTCCCAGGAGTGTGCTGGTCCCACTGGGTCTGGTCGAGGAGAACAGCTGGTGTGATGGCTGGAGAGTTTGCCTGGGGGATTCGGGTTGATACCATGTTCATGGTGATGTGGACAGAGCTTAATCAGTCCCCAGGGACCAGAGGGCACAGTCCTTGAGCATCCCCAATGATCACAGTCCTGTTCTGGATGAGGAGATGGCACTGGGGACCCCACAGTAGTCATGTGCCATGGCCTGGAGGAGGCTTTGGGTCAGTGCTGGTGCCAGCAGGATGTCACCCTTGGCTCTGCTGTGACAGTGATGTTCTGTGCCAGAGGCTCTGCTGTGCTGGAGGAGGTCACTGGAGAGCTGATGAGACTGGGAAGAGGTGGAACAGATGACCCAGCCCAAGGATTGCTGCTTGGTGGCAAAACAAGGGACAACCTCTGGTCCCTAGCACTGGTGGCATCTGGTTCATGTCCCCACGTTGCCTCCCCTAGCAGCTGTCCTCGCCTGCCATCTCCTCCTTCCCTCGCCTGCCTCCCTGACACATCTTTTCCAAAGATAACCTAATTTTTGTCCCTGTGGCTGCTGCCTGAGCTGCTCCTGCAGCTCCTCTCCCTCCCCCACCTTCCTCTTTCTTTTACCACAAATACTCTCAGGCGCTTTTGTTGGCTGTTCCCCCCTCGGGTGATTGGATCACTCCTGAGTGATGGCATCCAGCTGGCTCTGAGCCTTTTCCTGCAAGGACTGGGCTTGGCCCAAGGGTTCGAAGACCTGTGAAAATGGCTCATGGGATGGATGGATGGATGGATGGATGGATGGATGGATGGATGGATGGATGGATGGAGAGCCATGGTGGGGAGGTGTCACAGGGGAAAAGAGCTTGTAGGGTCTAACACAGCATCTCCCCACAGGATGAGATCGAGGAGCTGCGCGCCGAGATGCTGGAGATGAGGGATGTCTACATGGAGGAGGACGTGTACCAGCTGCAGGAGCTGCGGCAGCAGCTGGACCAGGCCAGCAAGACGTGCCGCATCCTGCAGTACCGGCTGCGCAAGGCCGAGCGCCGCAGCCTGCGCGTAGCACAGACCGGCCAGGTGGACGGCGAGCTCATCCACAGCCTTGAGCAGGATGTCAAGGTCAGCCTGGGAGGGCACCTCCCCACCCAGGCAGCCCCCAGAGGGGTTTTTGATGAGTTGCAGGCATGGAGGTGGCAGGGGAGGGCAGAGTGCAGGCACATCTGTGAGGATGTGCAGTTTGTGGTGATGTGCAGTTTTGTTGGAGACATCGTAATTCCCTGCTAGCAGTGTTGATGTGGAAAGTGGAGAGCAGTGCTTTCAGCTCACAGCTGGTCTGAGGGGATCCTGGTGGTGGAGAGGACCAGCACTGCCTGAGAATGTGGCATATGTGAGGCTCATCCTGTGCAGGCTGGAGCCCAGGCCAGCCCTGTGCCCTGGGGCTGAGCTCCCTTATCCTGCTCCTATGGGGCCTCCACTGCAGGATGGAGCATCATGAGTGTGCAGGGAGGGAGTGTGAGACCAGGACCCTGCAGGCTTGGGAGCTGCTTCTCTTGGCCATCGGGAAACTCTTGCAGAGCCCCAGGCATGGTGGCACGCAGGGCTGGGGCAAGGACGAGGATTTCTGCAGGGTGACGGTGCTTCACCCTCGAGGAGCCTGGTGAGTGTTTGCTGAGGGCTCTCACCAACGAGACTGCTGCCAAGAAGGGGTGCAGTGGCAGTCGGAGACAGCTCAGGATGGATGTGCAACAGCTTGAGGACTAACTTTGTTTTTTGAGCACAAAACAGCCGGTCCTGGAGCCAAGACATGCCACAAGTGTAGGGCTGAGAACCCGCCTGCCTCACTGCCCATCCCTGCTGGGGCCTCAATCCCCTCCCCAAACCACGCAGCAGCACCCCCCTCCCATCCTGGATGGCTGCTGCCAAAAACACCCCCTCCAGCTTCTCCCTTTCTGGGAAAGAAAGCACAGCCCATCCTCGGGGGAACAGGAGCCCGACCCCATGGCCTGAGATCCCCCAGCCCTGCAGCAGGTCCTGCTGCTGCCTACACAGTGCTGATATCTCAGCCTGTGCAGGAGACCAGTGGCATTTGTGATAATTTCTGCTGTCCTGCAAATGCAGCAGTGACTGTTTCATGTTATTAAGTTCCCTTTATTCTGGGGACTTCTCCCATGCAGGGATCTGGAGAGGGGGAGCTCTGGGGTGGATGTAGGCACCCTTCACCCAGGGCAGCTGCTGGCTTTTCTGTAATGTGATGCAGCAGCTCGCCTTTCTCCTGACCAGCACAGCTGCTGCCTGCAGCGCCAGGCTTCCTGCTCTGCTGCTGCCTACCAGCTCTTCCAGCCTTCTGGGGGCTTTTCCAGCTTTGTGGTACGGATAAAAGATGATGAATATCTCCCAGCATCATGCTAGGGCTGGGGAAGGCAGGATTTGGCCAGGGGATGGGGATGCAGGGCAGCCTTGCAGCTGGCGAAGGAACAAGAGCAGTCGGAGTACATGACTGAGGGGACAGGCACAAGGGCCAGGGCGTCACCCCCCTCCAGAGAGTCTCAGTAACTGCCTGGTGATCTCTGCATGAGGACTGTGGGTGCCCAGGAGCTGGAGTCTCAGCCCCCTGCACATGGTGCCCAGTCTGGTGAGAGCCCTGTTGTGTCCCCAGGTGGCCAAGGACGTCTCTGTGCGGCTCCACAATGAGCTGGAGGTGGTGGAGAAGAAGAGGATCAGGCTGGAGGAGGAGAACGAGGAGCTGCGCCAGCGGCTCATCGAGACCGAGCTGGCCAAGCAGGTGGTGCAGAACGAGATGGACAAGCTCCGAGAGGTGAGTGGGACATGGCAGGGGGACCAGGAGGGGTCCCCAAGGCTCTGCTCGTAGCAGGTGTCCTGACCCTGGGTCATGGGATCCCCCAGCCCTGCTTGAGTCATTGAAACCCAAACCATACTACAGATGCTTGTGAAATCTGAGCAGCACCTACCCTTGGCATGCTTCATCCCACCCTGCGGGCACGGGATGGCTCTGTCCCATCCAGGGGGGGCTACAGGACTTCCCCACTGCACTGGGGACACTTTTTATGTCCCTGGCCACTTGCTCAGCCCAGCCCCCTGGGCCATGCCCAATTCCATCTGGGCAAAGCTCCGAATGATGTGTGAGGTCCCTGTCCCTGGCAGAGTGCCGGGTCCTGGATATATCCTGACCACATCCTGGAGGTTCAAACTGGGCTGAGATGTGCCAGCAGTGTCCCAGTGGTGTCCCAGTGAAGCTGTGGAGCTGGGTGGGTGCACCCACCTGTGTCCTGGGCAGCCACAAATGTCCCCATATGCACAGATCCAGGGCACTCTGTGTCATGCTGTGTTTGGGACCAGCTTCTGGCTGAGATCTGTGTCAACCTCGGTGACAGGAAAGGCATCCTGGTGACAGCATGGACTTGAGATCCATCGCAGCCCTTGTAACCCACTTCCCTACTGCCCGGGATGCCTTTGGTCCCGGGAGAGCCTCGGGATGCATCTCTGGCTGAGCCATCAGGGCAGTGTGGGGGAGGAGACAGCCAAGGGAAGGCTCTCACTTCCCCCACCGTGCTTCCTGCTCACGGCTTGGGATCTCGGGGGCCATCCCTGCTTAAAGCTGCAGGATCCGGCTGTAGCCATCCCCTCTGAGCCACCCCCGTGCCGGTGACACAGGGCAGCATCCCCCACACAGGGTGCCCGTGCAGCCCCTGCTAACAGCCGTGAAATGGGTTTCCCTTGCAGCTGGGAGCGCGGGCTGAATAACAAATGGCAGCAGCGGGAGCTGGGCTGGAGCTCTCCCGCACTCAGAAAACAGAAAATGGTTGTGTGGTCAGCATGGGGAGCTCCGAGAGGCAGCCCCTGCCTGAGCCCTGGGGACACTGAGCCTGTGCCAGCCAGCAGAGATGGTCCCCAAGCTCAGCATGGCACACCCCCAGGCTAGCAAGGGCATTGGGGTTACTCACTGATTGCAGAGTGCTAATTAGGCAAACATTAGACAAAGTGAGCTAAAAGCCCTCCTCCTCCCTGCTGCTGCAGGGCACAGAGCCTGGCAGAGCTCGTTAGCAGCCAGAGCCAGGGACTGCGCAGGGCTGCACTCACCCCTCGGGGCTGATTATTCCTCCCTTCCAAGAGGTTTCTCCCATAATTGGATAATTGTCTGGGGATCATTCCCGAAGGCACAGGCATTTTCCCCTCTTCTGTCACCTAAAGGGGTAGGAAAAAGTGGGATCGATCTGAGTACCCCATGCCAAGCCTCCCACACCAAGCCTGGCCATGACCCTCCGGCATGGCCACCCCAGGCTGCTCCCAGGGTGGAGCAGTGACAGCCACATCTGCCCCAGGGGGCTGTGCCTGGGGCACAGCCAGGGCTGCTGCTGCCCTTTGCCAGCCCAGTCCCCAGCACAGTGGGGGGAGGGATGTGATGTGGCACAACCAGCCCCTGGGAGAGGCTCTGCAGCTCCAGCAGCTCCAGGGATGGTCGTGGCCTTAATAGGAAAGCCTGGAGCCCCAGCACCTTGGCACAGGCAGCAGCTTACATTTCACAGCTGCTTTCTTTGGCTGCTGGGCCTCAGCACCAGCTTGGAAATAGGTCCAGGGCAGCTGCATGGATCAGCCAGTGCTCATGGGAGGCTGTGTGGATGTTCTTGAGGGTCTTGCCCCAGCTCCCTTTCCCAGATGCTTTGCTCTGGGCACCTGCATTTTTACTGTGCTTTTGGTCTCCCTTATTGCTCTGTCTGCCTTCCCCACCTCCCAGCTGTCCTCACTAGCCTGGACATTGTCCCTTGTGTCCCCTTGTGACCTTGACAGCAGAGTCAGCATCATACTGCTGAGGGACCAGGACATGTCCCGTGCTTGGGGAGAAGGCGATGGGGAATGTCATCATCTGCTGCTCCCACACTGGAATGTCCTGAGAGCTGTCCCTTGGCCTGGGGTAGGGGTTGGATTGCCTGCTCCATCCAGCCCTGACAGGGACAGTGACTCAGCCTCTCCACTCTCCATGGCTCATTTCCTGCTCACTCCTGCTTTTTCGATGCTCGTTTGCCTGCAGGGGGAATTTCTGGCCAAGCCTCATGATGTGGTGCTGCCAAAGCAAAGGGCCTCCCTCAGCCCACCAGGGCTCGGGTATTTTCCTGGGGTCCACGAGCACCTGGGAATGTCAGTGCTAATGTGCACCACGCTGAATCTGTCTGTCTGTCTGTCTGTCTGTCTGTCACTGCTGGGGTGCAGGGCCATTGCTGTGGGTCATAACTCTCTCTTCTTCCTGCAGAACTCCCTGAAGAAGCGGGGGTCTCGCTCCATGGGCAAGACTGAGAAGAAGCCGTCAGTGCAGGTATCAGCACCTGAGTGCCCTGGGCATGCCCCAGTGACCCACCAGCACCCCAGGTCATGGTGCCAGCTGGAGACTGAGCCCAGAGCAGGAGTAAATCTGGGCATGGCAGCGCCATCCCCTTCTTGCAGAGCTTTGCAGAGCTTTCCTGCCTCTCAGAGTCCCTGCATAAGGGAGGGATTGATGTGCTGGGCCATCCTCTTTGTCCTCAACCGCTCCCTTGTCTCATTTATCAATGGAGCAGCAGTGGCCAGGCTGTGGCTTTAACCCTTTCCCTGTGTAAGGAGCTGAAGGAGTTTGGCTTTTACACTGCAAAGCTGCTTCTACTCTTGTGGCTCTTGCAGCCTGTGTCCCTCCTGCAGTGCCAGCAGCTGTGCTTGAGGGTGGTCTGGGAGCTTCACAGCATCTGGGGGAGCAGAGGGTCCCTGTGGGGATGGCTGGAGGCCACACCACTCCTGCCCCTTACAGGCTGCTGGGGCAGCACAGGGAAGGGGGATTTGCTGGTGGCAGCAGGATTTCAGCTGTCACTTGCTGTTGAGCTGAGCTGCTGTGACTCGCTAATGCTGTTACCAGGGCTTGGAGAGGCAGAGCTGCTGCTGCACGGATAGAAAGGCAAGAGGAAAAATCCTCTTTCAAAGGCAAAAGACCTAAAGGGTTTATTTTGGGGAACAGATCTGCTCCCCCAAAGCTGGGACATGGAGGCAGACCATGTAAAAGACACTCCTGACATGCTGCTGGGTGTCTCATGGCAGGAACCCTGAACAAACCAAGGGGTTTGGGTGACCTGTGTCCTTCTTGGCACAGGCCCTTCTGTGCAGCCACAGGACAGAGACCCCCCTCAGGCCCTCAAAGACTTTCCCTTTCAGTCTTTATTTATCACCTCCCTTTAACTCCATTCTTGAGAGTCCTTTCTGGCCAGCTGATGATCCCAGCATCCTTCCTCTCATTTCCCCAGAGAGCACTTACAGCCAGCTCTGCCCTGAGTTGAGTGGACTCCTCCATCACCCCCTTCCTGAGGCTGAAGCTCCTCATCTGCCTCCTGCTTGGGCAGGAAACAACCCCAAGCCCCCCTGCTTCCCACACCCCCGTGGAGCTAAGACCCTTCATCTTGGGGTCAGGGTGGCAGCCACTTTGGCAGCCCCAGGTCTGTGGTGGGACCAGTGCTTCAGGAACTCTGGGCTTCCCCGAGTGCAGTGGCTGGTGGCCCTGCAGGCATAGATGTTGTGACTCATCTGTGGCTTCCTGGGCCCCTTTCGTCCCTGTCTGTCCTGGGTGAGCATCAGCACTTCCCAAAAATGATGCTGGGAGGGACAGATTCAACACTGAGGTTTGCCCAGGAACACTCCAGGTGGTCTTGGGAATGTGTGTATGTCTCTTTGCTGATGCCAAGGCAAAGAGGGACACGCTGGGTTGCTGCTTTTTTTTCTTTTTTTTTTCCCCTGGAAAAACAGGAACTGAGGTCATGTCTGCCCTGCCTGCACCAGCCCTCCCTAATCTCACCTAATTAGGGGGGCACAGCTTTAATGCGCCTTAGTGAGGTCATGTCCTGGTGCACAAGCGTGGAAGTGCAGCAGGGTGGTTCCTGTGGTCACAGCAGGACATTTAGGGAATAAAATGGCACCCCAAACTCATGGGAACCCGCTTTCCATCACCCCTAGGCTTGTTATGAGCAGTCCAGGAAGTCTGCAGAGTAAATACTGCTGCAGGGTTTGGGGTGAGTGTGGGCATGGCTGGGGGGGCTGGGGGTCTAGAGCACCCAAAGAAGGGAACAGCTTGTTTTTTCCAGCCAAGGAAAGGGGAAAGAGGGTGAGTTCAGCCAGGCAGAGGGCTGCCAGGGCCAGCAGCCACCCAGCCAAAGGGCTTGACCAGCTCCAGCAGTGCCCAGCTCCAGTGGGTGCAGTGAGGTGAGGGTCACAGCCTGCAGGTCCCTTCCTGGCAGTGACCACACCAGAGCTCGGAGCACTCGAGTGACCCCAGGGCACGGGAAGCTGTAAGCTGGACGTCAGGAAATCCTGGTCCTCCATCCAAAAAGCTCCCAGAGCAGAGAAACGGTCTGTCTGGGCCAGCAGCCAAGATCCTAACTGCTAAATAAAAAAGGAACACATGGAGAAACGGTCCTGAGAAGCAGAGGGGCTTGGGAAGGGACTAGTGAGCTGATGCTGAGGCTTTGCCTGGGTTTTCAGTGCCCTGGCAAGGTGGTGGCAGCAAGGCTGGGGGTTGGGACTTTGAGAGGTTTTCAGCTGCTTCTCTGCCCTGCAATGACAGTGGGGGCTGAGCGAAAGGAGCACTGCAGTGGCAGTAGGGCCAGTTTTGGGGAGGAAACCTTAGTGATCCTGTGGAGTCTTGAGAGCTTTCCCTTCCCCTCTGCCTTGTTGTGGATCAGGCTGGACTTGGTCCACACATCCCTGGTGGTGGCTCATTGTCCTTCTTGGGGCAAGACCCACAGGTCTCCTCATCCAGGGCATCCTGTCCCATCTCCAGGCTCACCCTGAAAGCCTCGAGGATGGATCTCAAAGCTTTTCTCCATCCAGGAGCAGAGCCAGCAGCTTCCTTGGGATGACTGGAGTGGGAGGGTGGCATGTCCCCAGGGCATGTTCCCCTGGGAATCACTGTGGCCCCTGGGAGCATCTTTCTAATACCCAGCCTCTCTCTGTCCCCAGGAGGACAGCGCAGACCTGAAGTGCCAGCTGCATTTTGCCAAGGAGGAGTCAGCCCTGATGTGCAAGAAGCTGACCAAGCTGGCCAAGGAGAACGACGGCATGAAGGAGGAGCTGCTGAAGTACAGGTCCCTGTACGGGGACCTCGACAGCTCCCTGTCCGTGGAGGAGCTGGCTGACTCTCCCCATTCCCGGGAGGCTGAGCTGAAGGTCCACCTCAAGCTGGTGGAGGAGGAAGCCAACATCCTCAGCCGGAGGATAGTGGAGCTGGAGGTGGAAAACCGCGGGCTGCGGGCGGAGATGGATGACATGAAGGGCCAGGGGGACAGGGAGCTGCCGGGGCAGGACTCGCGGTTCCTGGTGGGCGTCTCGAGCTGCGGGGACGCAGGGGACACGGTGGCGGAGCTGCGCCGGCACCTGCAGTTCGTGGAGGAGGAGGCCGAGCTGCTGAGGCGCTCGCTGCTGGAGCTGGAGGACCAGAACAAGCTGCTCCTGAACGAGCTGACCAAGTACAAGTCAGACCACGAGCTGGACGTGACGCTGTCCGAGGACAGCTGCTCGGTGGTGAGCGAGCCCTCGCAGGAGGAGCTGGCCACGGCCAAGGTGCAGATCAGTGAGCTCAGCGGCAAGGTGAAGAAACTGCAGTACGAGAACAGGGTGCTGCTGTCCAACCTCCAGCGCTGCGACCTGGCCTCCTGCCAGAGCACCCGGCCCATGCTGGAGACCGACGCCGAGGCCGGCGACTCGGCACAGTGCATCCCCCCTCCCGGCTGGAGGGACGGCCTGGGCAGCGAGGCCGACGGGCAGGACAGAGGGCTGGGCAGTGGGAAGGCACCCGATGGCCCTGCCAAGCTGCTCAAGCCCAAGGACCTGGAAACTTTGCTGGGCATCCGGGACCAGGCAACACTGGTCAGTAAAGCGATCGACGTGCTGATTTCGGATGCCAACGGGTTCACCTCGGGGCTGAAGGCTTGCTTGGACAACGAGTGCGCAGGGGTGCTGCTGGGCGAGGCGGTGGGCAGCGGTGCCGACAGCCCCAGCGATGCCAAGCTGATGAACGTGCTGCTGATGCGGCTGGGCGTGCTCCAGCAGGACCTGGGCTGCTTTGTGAGGAAGGTGGATCACCTCACCAGCGGCTTCAAGGAGCACATGGACTCGTTCCCCTTCTCCAGCCCCAGCAGCCACGATGTCACCAAAGAGGGGCTGCAGAAGGAACATGCCTCTGACTTCCAGGTACGGCTTCTTCCCACATCCCTCACAGCAGCTGCCGCTTTATTTGCCACCACGTTTCCTCCTGCTTTAATGGAGCAAACCCTGATCCCCAATGTAACCTCCCTCCTGCCTCTCCAGAGCAAAATCCAAACTAACACCTCACTGCATGCCAGTGGCACTGGGGACAAGGTAGGACTCTGCTCCAACAGAGTGTGCCCAGGGCGGGAGGCAGTGGACATCCTGGCACAGGCTGGTTGTGCCAAGGCTGCCCTGCCCGTGGCCAAGGGCTCTCAGGTGCAATCCCACCTTAGCAGGGTTTTGGCTGCTCTCCCTGGCTTAGCCCAACATTGTGTTTCAGAAGTTCTTTGCTTGTTGGGGATGAGTTGGGTGGGAGGAGAGCACTCTGCAGACCCTGAAAGCAGCCCAAATTGAAGGGACCCCACTTGCAGGAATCCTCCGTCCCCAGAGGTACCCAGGCAGGGTGATTTGGAGAGCAAAGCCTTCAGGGCAAATTTGCATCCAAGGGAGAACACCTTTGGAGCAGTGCAGAGCAGCTCATGCCCTGCTCATGTCCCACTGTTCTCAGGGGTCCCAGCTCATGCCAGGGATGTCAGTGGTGGTTGGGGCTGCAGGCACAAGCCCCTTTCTGGAGCACACTCACTTGTTCAGAGTCCTATTGTTCTGCATGTGGTCCCCCCAGCCCGAGGTCCCACTCTCCCCCAGTCACTGCATGGCACCGTAACTGGTGTTTGCACATTTTTTCCCTCTTTCTCTCTTTTTTCCCCTTTCCCCAAACAATCCAGGCCACGTGTCTCCTCATCCTGTGTTTCCTTTTGGTTTCCGCATTGTCTCCCGCCATGGTGATGAAGCTCCTTCTCCTCCTCATCCTTTTTGTTGTCTTGTAGTTCTTTACTGTTTCGGAGACCCATTGTTTTGTTTTCTGGCTTTTTTTTCTTCCCGCTCTTTTGGTTTGTTCTCATTAACTTGCCCACGCATGCAGCAGCCTGATTTTAGGGACGCCGACCCTTTCCGCATGCCCCACACCAAGGACATGGACCCCGCACATCCCCGGAGCTACAAAACCTGCCGGGCTGAGGAGAACGACTCCTACGCCACCGAGGTATGACACAGGCAGGGAGCCACATCCCCTGGGCCAGCAGGGTTGGGGACAGGGCTGTGCCATGGGGTTGACCCTGTTGAGAGCTGGGGACAAGGGAAACTGCAGAGCCTAGTCAGGGGGGAACACAGGGAAGTGCAGCCCACCTTTCCCATCCCCTTCCCGGGCTGTTACAGATGAAGGAGCTGCAGATGGTGCTGTCAGAGGCCAACGAGAGCCTGCGGGGGCTGCAGGAGCAGCTCTCACAGGAGAGGCAGCTGAGGAAGGATGAGGTGGAGAACTTCTCACAGAAGATCTGCCAGGTGAGTAGGTAACAGCCTCTGCCCCTGGGAGACAGCTCTCCTCATCCCATGGTGGTGCCACCTCCAACCCCAGCCCTGTGACTCGTGTGGGACCTTGGGTGTCACCTGGGAGTACACACAGAATGTCCCATTTTCAGGGCTGAGACTCCTCCTTGCGCATGGGCATGGAGACATGCAGGGTTTCCCCCATGGGAGTGCCTTAATGGCCCTGCTGTCCCCGGAATGCTCCCAGGATGGTGCAGATCCCCCAAATGGGGATGTGGGGCTGGCACCAGGCTCAGCCCAGACCCTGGGGGGGAAGCATCACATCGCTGCCCCAGTGCCTGTCCTGGAGCCACTGTTCTCTCCACAGCTGAAGGAGGACCACCAGAAAGCACTGCTGCGACGGGAGTTTGAGCTGCAGAGCCTCAACCTGCAGAGGCGGCTGGAGCAGAAGTTCTGGAGCCAGGAAAAGAACCTGCTGGTGCAGGAGTCACAACAGTTCAGGCAGAGCTTCCTCCTGCTCTTCATGAAGCTCAAGTGGTTCCTCAAACGCTGGCGCCAGGGCAAGGTGGTGCACAGCGAGGGCGAGGACTTTTTGGAGGTACAGTGGGCTGCCATGGAGGGGAGACCACACTGCTGGGTGTGTCCGTTATGCCTGTTTGCCCTGCCCAGGGCTGTTTGCATGTCCCCCATCCCTGGCTAGGGGCTGTGGGTCCCAAGATCACCCCAGACATGGTGTCACCCACAGGTAAACAGCATGAAGGAGCTGTACCTGCTGCTGGAAGAGGAGGAGCTAGCCCCGCAGCAGCAGGCAGACAACAAGATGTGTGCTGGGGACACCTGGACCCCCAACACGGTGAGCAGGCTCCCCATGTGCCCAGGGGGTGGATCAGGGCAGGATCAGCCCCTGCTGTGGCTGTGTGGCATGGGGTGGTGACTCCTCTCAGAGTGCATGGCTGGGTGGGGATGCCCCTCCCCAGCACATCACCCCTGAGGACGGTCCCCTGCCCTGGTGGCTTCCCCTGTCCCTTCCCTTGGCAGCAGCCTGCAGTGCTGGGGTGCAGAGAGGGCAGCTCCCACAGAGTCCCACCCTGTTGGGTCCCCTCCTGCTGCCTGTGTTCACCCCTGTTCTCCTGCAGCCCAACGAGTGCATCAAGACTCTGGCAGACATGAAGGTCACCCTGAAGGAGCTGTGCACGGAGCTGCGGGAGGAGCGGCGTGGTGCCAGCGAGCTGCAGCAGCAGTTCACCAAGGCCAAGGCTGCCTGGGAGATGGAGCGTGCTGAGCTCAAGTGCCACATCGCCCAGGTGGGAGCCCCGGGCACCCTGTGGGCTGGCAGAGCTTCCCCATGTACGGTGGGGGGCTGGGGGCCTGCCTGTGCCCTGTGCCAAGCACTGGGCTGAGAGCAGGGTGGCACTGTGGGAATCTTAATTAGCAGCCGCTCAGGCAGGAGAGTTTCCATGGCAACAGGGCTGCATGGAAATCTGACTGTGGAGCAGCAGAGGATGCTCTTTATTCCTCTGCCTGGGGAGGGTGGGATGGGACAGGGGCTCAGCATCCCTCCTGAGGACTGGCAGCTGAGAGCAGCATCAGAGCCCACCCAAAGTCACAGTGCAGGATCCCTGCAGATGCTGCAAAAGGGATGCATGGCTGCAGGGAAGGCAGGAGGTGGAGGGAGAGCAGCCTGGGCACTGAGGGAAGCTTCTACCTGTAGGATGAGTCGCATCAGTCCCTCAGCCCTGCCCTTCTAGTGCTGAGAGGTTTCCACTCGTGCTGTGCTGGCAGCTGCCCATGGCTGTACATCAGCTCTGCTCCCCAGCGCAGGCATGGCCACTTTCCAGGCAGGATGTCTCCTGGCAGAGCATGAGTCCCTAATTCCCATATCTCCTCCTCAAAAGCGAGCAGAACAGCCGTGGTGGCAGCACCCCAGTGGTGCTGCATCCTTGGGAGCCACTCTAGCAGCACTTCAGGTGCTCCTCTCTAGGAGCCATGTCCTGCAGGCAGGAGCACAGCCAGGCAGTCAGGACATTCAGCCTGTGTCCTGCTGGGTGACCATCTGCTGGGCTGGCTGGCCATGGCTTGGCTGTGCCATGGGCAAGCCATGCTGTTTGTGTCACATCCTTGGGGACATGCTTATTGCCCAGCCTGGCAGCATGGGACTGGCACTAGCAAGCAGGATGCCCACAGCCCTGCTGGTTTGCTGGAGATGTCCAGCACCACACTGGAGCCAAGGGTCCCTCCCAGCCACCACTGTGTCCCCACAGCTGGAGTCAAAGGCGGGCAAAGGGATCACGGAGCGTGCGCTGCCAGACTGGAAGGTGGCACTGAAGAGGGAGCGTGAGGAGCACCAGCATCTCCTGGCTGAGTCCTACAGCGCTGTCATGGACCTCACCAAGCAGCTGCAGATCAGCGAGAAGAACTGGAACCAGGAGAAGGTGGAGCTGCTGGCTCGCTTCAAGGAGGAGCAGCAGCAGGCAGAGCAGCAAGCGAAGGAGCTGCAGAACAAA
This sequence comes from Turdus rufiventris, assembly GCA_013186435.1. Lineage (NCBI taxonomy): Eukaryota > Metazoa > Chordata > Aves > Passeriformes > Turdidae > Turdus > Turdus rufiventris. The sequence continues at coordinate 754,959 of PYHW01009629.1, forward strand.
CTCAACCAGGTATGGTGACCCCCATCCTGCACGTGTCCTCCAGCCTCTGCTGCTTTCCCTGAGAATGTTTCATGCTTTTGCTTGCCCAAAGGGGCTCATGTTGCATCTGTTGAGTGACCAATACATTCTCCAGTTGCAGAAAGGATCCAGTCCATGGACATTGAAGCACTCTGAAATGGAGAAGCACGGCAGTAACTGGAAAGAGGTGGGTAAGAGAGGGTGGAGTGCTCTTAGGGCTCAGGTCTATGTTAAGGGTTAGATGGGAGGATTCGTGAGCCCCAGTTAGCATCCCCTTAAACAGCAAATAAGGTTGCAAGGGAGAGCACCAGGAGAATGAGAGTATGAGGGCATGGCTGAACCTCAAGAGCTTCTGTGGGGGTTATAAAAAAGCCGATTTTAAATAGATGGGGTTGTAGCAAGCCCCATGCAGTCCTGGGACTGCTGTGCCTCAGTGTGTGGGGAAGCTGGTGGTGCCAGAGGGGAGTGGGATGCAGCTCCAGCCCCTCTCTGCTCTGCACTTTGGTCCTGTGCTTGCTGACCCCGGAGCTTTCTCCTGTGCTCTCTTAGGCTCTCAACGAGAAAATCACAGACAAGGAGGTTATCTCTGAAGCAAAAGCCAAGGGAACCAACCTCAAAAGGTGAGTGTGCTGGTGCTTCTGTGGTCCCTGGAACATAGAGGGGGCCGCTGGGCTTGACATCCCTGAGAGTCACGGGGAGATGTAGCCATGTTCCAGGGCAGTCCTGGAAGCAAAAGGCTCTCTGTGAGGAGCAAGACTGAGTGTCCTGGAAGGTCCCATTGGGGTGGGAGCAGAGTCCTTCAGCTGTCCCTCAACCCCCTGCCCTGCCCCCTTTTGATCCCTATCCTTTCTTTTGCCACAGGACCAAGTCTGTTTCCTCCATGTCAGAGTTTGAAAGCTTGCTCGACTGTTCTCCCTACCTCCCTGGAAAGAATGTGCCAGGGCTGGGTGACCATGCCCGGGGTAAAAAGGCATCCTCAACCACCCAGATGCTGCCCAATGGGATCCGGGACAGCACCAGCCTTCCTCCTTCAAACTGTACATATGTGAATATCGAACAACCTGCCCCTGACAGCCTGGCCAAGGAGAAGCTGGACATCTCCTCCTGGGACTACTCACAGGCAAGCAGCCTCTCGGGGCACGACCCAGCTCAGAAACAAATCCAGAGGAGCTACACGGCGCCCGACAAGACAGGGATCCGCATCTACTACAGCCCGCCGGTGGTGCGCCGGCTGGAGGCGCCCCTGGTGCACAACAAGGAGGGCAAGATCATGATCGAGCCTGGATTCTTGTTCACCATGGCCAAGCCGAAGGAGCCGGAGGAGTCGGCCAGCGCCGAGGGCACCTACAGCCAGTGGCTGTGCAACTTCTCCAAGCAGCAGCAGGAGCTGCTGGACAGCGGCGCGGGGGACAGCGCGGTGCCGCCCGTGCCACGCTTGCCCCCCTCGCTGCACGACCTGGAGATCTCTGGCAACATGAGCGACGACATGAAGGAGATCACCAACTGCGTGCGCCAGGCCATCTGTTCCAGCTCGCTCGAGAGGAAGGTGAAGAGCACCTCCAGCCAGACAGTGGGGCTGGCCCACGTGGGCACGCAGACAATCCAGACGGTGAGCGTGGGCCTCCAGACCGACCTGCCCCGTGGTGCTGGCGTGCATGGCAAGAGCTGGTCCCCGCGCAGCTCCTCCCTCGTGTCCGTGCGCAGCAAGCAGATCTCCTCCTCCCTGGATAAGGTCCACTCCAGGATCGAGCGGCCATGCTGCTCCCCAAAATACGGCTCTCCAAAGCTCCAGAGGAGGTCTTCCTCCAAGCTGGATGCCTCCAAGGACAGGAGCCTGTGGAACTTGCACCAGAGCAAGCAGAACGGCTCTGCCTGGGCCCGCTCCACCACCACCCGCGACAGCCCCGTCCTCAGCAACATCAACGATGGCCTGTCCAGCCTGTTCAGCGTGGTGGAGCACGCGGGCAGCACCGAGTCCATCTGGAAGCCGGGCTGCCCTGAGAGCAGCCGGGCCAAGCCCGAAGCTCCCAAGTATGGCCTCGTGCAGGAGTTCTTCAGGAACGTCTGCGGGCGGGCGCAGAGCCCCACTGCGCCCCAGGAGAAGAAGGAGGCCACTGGGGAGGAGAGCAAGAGAGCTGAGCACCCCAGCCCCGCCACCCACCACCCAGCCGAAAACTTCTCCCGTGTCCTGAACAAGAAGGTCCTCAAGCAGGGCAGCTGCGAGGACCCCAAGCCCTCGTCCCCTGGCCAGGGCAGTAAGGACGCAGTCCTGCGGGACCCCGACCTCATCTCGGCCATAGCCAGCGAGGTAACGAGGCACGGAGCGCCCCGGGGTGTCCCGCCGTGGCGGGGGACGGGGTGCCTGACCCCTCTAACCCTGCTGTGCCCTGTCTATCTTTGCAGGACACGGCGTGTGATTGCAGCTCCCAGTCCCTCACCTCCTGCTTTGCCCGGCCTTCCCGCTCCGCGGTGCGCCACTCCCCCTCCAAGTGCAAACTGCACCCCGCGGAGCCCCCCAGGGCGGAGGAGAAGCCGGGGGCCTCGAGTGAGTGAGGACGGGGGGCCGGGGGCCGCAGCGTGCCTGCCATCCACTGTCCTGCCGGAAGAGCGCCCGCGCTGAGCCCGCGGGGGCTCATCTGTCTCCTAAACGCCCCCTCGGCCCCGGGGACGCTTAGGAAGCAGATGTGGAGCCGGAGGCTGCCCCGGGGTGCGGGGACGCCCTTCTAGGGTGGCTGCATCACCCCCTGCCCGTGCAGAGCTGCCGGCACTGGGGGGTCCCGGCCGGTGCCACCGCGCCGGGAATGTCACCTGCCACCCTGCTGTGTCCAGGGTGCTGAGAAAGGGAGAGCAGCCGGGGGAGGCTGCTGGTGGCCACAGGGAGGACTGTGCTGAGCACAGCAGGGCCGCTGTGGGAAGCCCTGGCCGAGGGGCGATGCCGCGGATGGAGGGTGCTGGCTGAGGCTGCTGCCCGGCCTGGCCGGGCTCGGTGCATCCTGCCAGCATCCCGCGGGCGATTGCCGCGAGGTTGCATCAGCCGCTGTGCTTCCCCGGCAGGAAGGAGGCGGGAGGTTCCCTGTGCTCACCCAGGCTGGGCTGCCTGGGGCCCCTCCCCGGCTCCCCTGTGCTCTGGGGGTGCTGCTGAGGCCCTTCGCTGCTGGCAAGGGTCGGGGTGTGCCCGGGCTCCTCCAGCCGCACAGCTGGGATTGCTGGGTGCACAGTGTGGGGAGAGGCGGCCTGTGCCTCTGTGTGTGTGTGTGCACATCCCCTGCTCCCAAGGGGCCGTGGTGCCCCTGCCTTGCACCCACCTCCCTGCTTGGGGCCACTTGTAGTTATTTCTCCTCCAAGTGCTGAATATACATATTTCTTTTTTTGTTTCTTTTTTTTTTTTTTTTTTTTTTTCTTTTCCTTCCACTTCTGGCTCTGCCCAACTCCGGACAGCCTGCAATGTAAAACCAAGTGCATTTTAAAAATACCGAAATGAGCTACACTGGAGAGGCACCAATTGGATTAAGAGATTGTGGGTTGGGAGGCTGCAGCGTGGCCCGCGGTCTGCGCCGTGTGTCCTCCATCATCACCAGAAAAAGCCTTACCCAGGGAGGGAGGGGGCAGCAGCCACAGCCCCCACAGCACTGCAGAGCTCCTGGGGCTTGGGGACTGCGACCCAGCCCCTCACAGAGCAGCCTTGGTGCCTCTGTGCAGCTCCAGGAGAGAACAGATTTCTGAGGCAGCTGCCTGACCTATTTTCAACCGCCTGCCAGGGGCCAGGCAGGGATTCATCCAGATGGAGCTGCCTGCAGGTGCTTGGGGCTCAAAACATTGCTCTGGGGCTGTGTGCCTTCTTCTGGGGGCTCCATACACTGCTCCTAGGGCTCTGCATTGCTCCAGGAGCTCTGTACACCACTCCACGGGCTCTGTGCACCACTCCATGGGCCCTGTGCATTGTTCCAGGAGCTCTGTACAGTGTTCCAAGGGCTCTGTGCATTGCTCCAGGAGCTCTGGACACCACTCCAGGGGCTCTGTGCATTGCTCTGGAGCTCTGTACACTGTTCCAAGGGGTCTGTGCATTGCTCTGGAGCTCTGGACACTGCTTCCAGGGCCTCTGCACATTGTCATCTTGCAGTTTCTCTTACAAACTGCTGGTGCTGCCGAGGCTGCTGCCCTCTCCTGTCCAGCTGCTCGCTGCCCGCAGCAGCTGCTGCATCACTGCCACGTCGCAGCCTCCGTCAGCATCTCCGCGACAGCCGCTCACTGCCTGTGTCTCCAGACACACCAGCATCAGCCAGGGCCCAGCAGGCCCAGCACCGATGGCCTTTTGCTCCTGCAGCACCCAGCTGGCCCCTGGGGGACCCTCACAGCAGCCAGGGCCAGGCTGTGTCCCTGCCTGCCATGGAGGAGTCGGGTCCAGAACTGCCACGGGCAATCTCCTGCTGTACATAGATCCTTTCGGGCTGGTTTTTAGCATTTTCGTGGATAATTGGGGTTTTGGTTTGGTTTGGTTTTTTTAAAGGACTCTACTTTTTGGAATGTGGTTTCTCATTTTTACAACTGCCTTTTAATTATTTGTAATATTGGTCAGTTCTGTCTTTCTCTGTAAATAGCGGTGCTGGGCATTTCCCAGGGAGGCTGAGATGAGGCCGGCAAGGAATCTGTGGGGAGAATTTGCTGAAGGTGTTGAGGTGGCTGATACTACTCCAGCCCCTCCACGGATTCTGCTCCTGGCTACATGCCAATGCCCAGCCTGGGGTTAAACTCGAGGTGTTTTGGGCAAAGCCCCTACCCTGTCCTCCCGCTTCCTCTCACCAGCCCATGCCAAGGTCGCATGAAGGGCACCTTCTGCCCCGATGACAGACTCTCTGCCCACCCCATCCTGCACCCCTGTGTCATGCCTGCTTCTTGTGTGAATAAAGGCCCTGCAACCCCTCACCCCCACCCTTGGTGCTGCCTTCCCATGCTGTGGTGGGGGGGAACGTGCTGCCTGTCCTGTCTGGGGCAGGGCTGCTGCAGAGGGAGGTGTGGGAAGTGTGCTCATGTCCCTCTGTTCCTGCCATCCTGCCTGCTGCCCAGCCTACACATGGTGTCCCATCCTCTCCTCACCCACCTGTCTGTCCCTGACACCATCCCCGTGTGCTGACCCCAGCTGTGCCACACCACCACGGCTCCTTGTCATCTCCTGCAGGTCCTCACTGCCAGCACTGTCACCCTACAGCAGCCTCCCCTCAGCTCTGCATTGTCCTTGGGATGCTGGTATTTCTCACAGGTGCCCTGTCCCATCCCAGCCTGCCCAGCAGCTCAGCCCAGCCTGCACACACACCCACATCCCCTTTCCTCTGCTGCCCATGTCTCCCTGCCCTTGTGCCTCGCAGTTGGACTCAATGATCTCAGAGATCATTTCCAACCTTAATGATTCTGTGATTCCCTGATCACCTGCTGGTCCCAGCCCCGCTAAGATTCACTCCATTAAACTCTCCCACCCTGAGGTCATCCATCACCCACCAAAACCCACCCTCCTTCTTTTGCTCTTCCATCGTCCTTTGTGTTCCATCCCTTTCAACCCTGCTCTTTGATTCACCATCTTCCATCCCTCTTTATTGTGCTCTTTCATCAACCTCAACCCAAGCCAACCCTCTTTTCTCCTTCCTGTGCTATTCCATCCCATTCCTCCTTCCCATATTCTATCACCCATCATACCCCATCCCTCCTGTGTATCTTCTTTTATGTCCCAGCCCTTCCTCCACTGCTTCTCTGTTCACCCATCCTTCCATCCTTGCAGTCATCTACTGTATCCCATCCTTCCCTGCCACTCACCTCCATCACCCACCAGGTCCCATCCTTCCTCTTTGTGCTCCTCCATCAGCTGCTATGTCCTGTCCCTCCTTCCTGTCCTCCTCCATTGTGTCCTATCCTTTCTTGTGCTCCACTGTCGCTCACCACCTCCAATCCCTCCCTGTTCTCCCCACTCCCTTCACATCCCATCCCTCCTTCCACACTCCTTCCAGTATGCTGCCACCAGCTGTGTCCCATCCCTCCCTGCCATGCTGTGCTCCTCCATTACCCACCATGTCACCCTCTTGTGCTCCTGCATCCTACACTGCATCCCATCCCTCCTTGTCCTCCATCACCCACCACCTCCCATCCCTCCTTCCTGTGCTCCTCCACTGTCCCCCATGTCCCACCCTCCAGTCTTCCTGTCACATTTCCATCCCATCCCTCTAACCTGCTCCTTCATTCACCACATCCTGTTCATCTTTCACCACTTTATCATGTTTTTTCCTTCTTCACCTTCACCCTGCCCCATCCATCCTTGCCTTGCTTTGCCTCCAGCTTTTCCTTTCATATTCTTGTCAACATCTCACCCTCTTCTTCAGCTCCCACCACTGTCCTCTACATCTTACCATCTGTTTATCCCTGCTTATCCTCCATTAGCTCCCACCTTCACCTCAACCTCCTCCACTCCTCATCTTCTCCACATCTTTCTTCATCCTCTTGTCTCTTCCTATCTCCTCTCTCAGCCTCCCTCACTTCCCCATCCCAAAATCCACCCTCACTTCCCACCATTTCACCATCCTTTCAACTGCTAATGTCACCCAAATTTGCCTTCTTCACCCCCACATTTCCAGTTTCCTCTTTGTGCTTATCCATTTCCCATCTCCTCATTCATCCTCCTCCACTGCTCTCCAGTCTGTCTTCTATCCCTGTCTCTCAGTTCCTCCTGTCATCCATATCCTTCTCCTTCTCTTTCCTCATCCCTCCTGCGTCTCCCCTCCATCCTTTTCCTCCACCACCTGCCATCTAATCTCTCCTTGTTTTCCTCTTCCATTTTGTCCACCTTCTTCATCCTCCACTTCCCAGTGTCCTCCATCCTTCCCCACCCACTATTTGCCTGTCCTTCCTCACCTCCATTTCCTACCATCTGCCCCGTCTCCTCATCCTCCCCAACCTCACTTTTCTTCTTCACTGTTCTTTCCACCATCTTCCATTTCCTTCACCCTCCATCTCACACTTCTTCTTCCACCTCAGTCCTTCCTGTGACCCTTCACTTCCCATTGTTCCCCATACTTTTCCCTGCAGTTTCACCTCTTGCCCTGTCCCTCTCACACTCGACCTCTATCTCACCATTCTGTCATTTGCCTCCCACAGTTTCCCTATTTCTCCCTGTGCTCCTCCACTTCTTCCCGCCTTCCTATCCCTCTAAGTGTCCCACCAACCTCACAGATTTCCCTCTCCATCCCTTCCTGACCTCCAGCCATCCTTCCTTACCTCATATCTCCTTCTCTAACTGCCCTTACATTATCCTTTATCTCCTACCTCTGTCATGACTTCCAATCTTCTCCCAGCCTGACCTCTCCCATTCCTCCCTGCAATCTTTTACTCCCAGCCCATCTGACTCCAGCTGCAGTTTCCTGCTTTTTTTCACGCTTCTCCTGCCTTATATCTCATCCCTTACTGACCCAGGAAAGCCACTGCCAGCTCAGCCACCCCTGATGCACACAGGAAGGGCCCTTCCTGACATCAGAAAACACTTCTCCCTAGTGCTAGTGCAGCTGGAACTAGTCATGGGGGGAAAGGGGATGACCTTTGCCCTTGGAAGGTTTCAGTAACTTAGCCAGATAGTCACCAATGTCCTGATCTAACATAAGCAATAACTAATGTGAAACATAGAGCTTAACTAGATTCCCTGGGATCGCTTCAAGCAGTGAAGGATTTCCAAGATGAGCGAGAAAGGCTAGGAAAGGCTTTGAATGCATTGCTTGGGGTGCTGCAGGACATGAAGAACTATGCCTGCCACTTGCAGCTGCTCCATGGTGCTCAAGCAGACCCACCACACACTGCTCCAGCATGGGCCATGCTCCACAAGGACCATCCCACCGTGCTCCAGCAGGGCCATCCCATGCTGCCTGAGCAGGACCACCCCAGCAGGACCATTGCATCCTGCCCAAGCAGGATCATCCCATACTGACTGAGCAGGACCACCCCAGCAGGACCATTGCATCCTGCCCAAGCAGGACCACTGTAATGCTGCTCCAGCAGGACCATCCCATGCTAACTGAGCAGGACCATCCCACCCTGTTTCATCAGCATCACCCCAATCTGCTCAAGCAGGACCTCTCCAGGCTTCTTGGGCAGGATATCCAGTGTAGCTAGAGCAGAACATTCCCATGTTGCCCAAGGAAGACCACCCCATGTCACTTGAGCAGAACCACTCCAGGCTGTTCAAGCAGGACTATTCCCAGGCTGCTTGAGTACCATTGGCATCCCAAAGAGGCTTCCTGAAAAAGCTGCTAGCTCCCAGGCCAGTGAGTGAACCCTGAGATGTCCCCTCAGACCAAGAGCCAGGAATCTTTCATCATCCTTGTTTTCCTCCTGACAGGCTGGGCCCTGCAGGGGCCAACAGGCTGTAGTAGGGCACAAGGCTGCTGGCACTGCTGCCAAGGGGAGGACAGGTCTCCTCTCCATCCCAAGGGAGCTCCAAACCCTGCAGGACCTACAGGCAGGGCCTTTCCAGAGCATCCCGTGTCACTCACGCACAAGGGCCAGCCAGCCTCACTTCCAAGACTCTGCCTTGCCATGTTGAAGGCTGCCAGTCATCCCATGGATAGGATGATGCCCTTTCCCAGGGGATGTCCCACTGCAGGGACAGGGCACCCAGTGTCTTTATAGGGAGGGGTGATATTTGTAAAGCATTCCTGCTGATATGCCTTCCTGACTGGTAAATCTGGGGGAGGGTGGAGGGAATTTGCTACCTGTGTTAGGAACTAGCTGAATTTACGTGTCTCCCCAAGCTGGATTTCTTATTCCACATGTTCAAACTGTTGTATATTGTTACTGGGATTTTTACATTGAATTACTGTAGAAAACAAAAATTTAAACCAAGTCTGTTAAAAAATAAACATTAAAAAATCTCTATGAAAAAATAAATGTGAGCTTGTCTCCAAATCCTCTCCTTACAAATGTGCCAGAGCAGGAATGTGTCTCCAGCTGTTGCTTTCCAGCGTGAGACCACACCACCCTCTGGTGTCAGCAGGGACCTCAGCTCTGCACTGGCTCTGCTCCAACCCTGTCCCTTTGCTCCCAGCTCTGCCTGCCAGAGCATCCTTGCACTGCCTTAAATCCTGCACAGTCAAAGCAGATCCCGTCCTGCTCCCAGCACATGGACATCCCCGCATGGCATGGGGCAGGCCAGAAGGAAGCAAAGCAAGCGCAGAGCTGCCTTGTTGGGTGCTGGCATCACCCTCCCAGCCCCAGCAGGCACTGGTGCTGCTTCCCAAGCTGCTGGAGTGTGGGATGTGCTCCTGTGTCCACACAGCCTCGCCCTGGGCATGACTGAGCCTGACCCAGAGCTCCAGCTATCCCTCCCTGCTCAATAAAACAGGGACAAAAGAAGGCAGCCACATTTATGGGAGTGAAAGGACACGCTCTGAAGCCTGGGGACAGCTCACACAGGGAAGCTGTTTATTAAACCCCAGTCTCCTCACTGTGCTGCCTCTCCTGAGCCCAGTTTCCCTTCCTCTGCAGCCCAGGCTTCCAACAAATCTCTTAGCGTCCTGGCCCCCTCTCCCAGGATGAAAATAGCACCAGCTGGCGAGCTCAAGTAAACAAATGAGCTGCTGTGAGAGGAGAGAGCATCTTTACAAGTTAATTGGCCCCATCTAAGAGACAGACAGACATTTTCCTGTAGATAGATCGCTCAAGAAGCTCAGGCCAGCAGCACTAACATGCCTCCTGGGTTTGATTTATAAGCCTGCTTGCGTTACTAGCTCATCTCCATATAGAATGATTATGAATATATTGTCTGTACTCTGCAGAGGGCTAAATTATCAGGCTCTGATATTCATCAGCTACTCCTTGAAGCTTAAAACCACCTCAGATTCAGAACACTCTCTCCCAGTGACAGCAGGGGTAGAAAGGAAACAGCTCAGGGTTGATCCTTGTTTTCAGCACAACCTGGCCTGTTTTAACACCCTGATTAAGCGGGCGGCTGGAGGGAAGGAGCAGCCTGAGCCAAAGGGCTGTGGAGCAAGGAAGTGCTGGAACCCAGAGCCAAGTGTATTGGTATTGAGCAGTTACATTTACAAACAAAGGAGCTGATAACTCCCAGCAGGACTGAAGGGCTCTTATCACGGTGCTGATTAAAATTTCCTCTGCAGCCAGCGATGACGAGGGGGAGTGTCCTCAGTGGGGAGACAGCACAAGCCGGTGTTTAACCCTGCTGCTGCTGAGTGCTGATTCATTCAGCACAAGTGAAGAGCTGCCCAGCCTGACCATGTGCTGAAAATTAGCCCAAAAAGCCCCAGCAGGGAGATCCACAGCCTGGTCACATCCTCTCGCTCCGTCTCCTGTACCTCCCACTCCATCTCACCCATGCTCTGCAGGTCCCAGGAGTTTTTGCTGGTGTCACTTGTGATTCCTTCCAGATCCTTTGCTCTTTTGTTCTGCTCTTCAATTCTCTGCCGTTGCCTGTGGTTAAAGAAATCTTCTCACTGCAGGATATTCTGATAAAGGCTCCCACTGCCTCTAGCCTGGGCATGCAAGGTACAAACTTGTTTTGGTAAGTTCACCAAGAGTGAGGTCCATGATAAAAAGATGCCTTCTCTGATTAGCATCACTGACAGCTGTATCACCAAGCTGCTGAATCTGCCTCACCAGGCCCTGGTCCAGGCTGCCCTGCCCAGGAGATGCTCTGGGAGGAGTGGATAGGCAGTGGAAGAGGAGGTGGCTTGCTGTCCTCCTGCAGACAAGCCCATGAGCCTCAGCCATCACACGGGTGCCCTGGGGTAACTCAGACATCTCTGTGCCTTCCTGGGTTCCTTCCTGCACTGCTATGGGTTGCATCCTTCCTGCCTGATACTCACAGTGATTTGCATTCATTGGGGTGTGATTCCCACATTTATTGGCAGTAAGGCCAGTCAGAAAGCAATGCCCTGTGACCCCACTTGGACCCCAGGTAAGTCACCTGCTCAACCTGGAGCAGTGCTTTGCCCAAATTAGCACAAGTTTCCCATGTGAGGCTGCCTCACCAGGATCACCAGAAGGTCTGAGGTGTTCAAACCAGTTCACACTTTCCAGTTTCTTTCTCCCACCTCCAGCATCTCCAAGACTGAGATCTTTCATGTCAGGGAAGATGGAGTGAAGGGTCCTACCACAGCTGCTGAGCTGCTGTGGGTGCTGCTTTGGAGAGGCTATTTCCAGAGTATCCCAAGTTTCCAGAATACCCCAAGAGAGTGTGAGCAAGACATGACGTATCTTGGCCAATACCTTTTTTTTGACACTCTGAGTCTCTTCAAGAGACATTAACATACATTAACATATACATTTTAAGTACTTTTATTCCTTTGCAGGAAGAGGCAATTAAGGGCCTAAAATGCAGCTGATTTTCCAGCACTGCCTGGTGAGTTAGGAGAGCTGGGAGCAAAACCTGCAATATCCAGCTCCACCACACACCAGCTCCCAGGGCAGGAGCCCAGTTGGATGCAAACTGTCCTGGGGTGGAAGAGCTGGAGCAACAAAGCATGGTCACACAGCAGGAGTCCCTTTCCTAGATCCTGTAAAATCACCAAGGGAAGCCTGGAGATATCAACAAAGTGGTCAAGGCCAGGCTGGACAGGGCTTGGAACAACCTGGCCTAGTGGAAGGTGTCCCTGCACATGGCAGGGGGTTGGAATAAGATGAGCTTTAAGTTCCCTTCCAACCCGAAGCATTCCATGTTTCTGTGACTTTTCAGCTGTGAGACACTGATATGAAAATGTTAGGAGGGCTGTGTTTGTGCCATGGGGGTCTGACTGATGGTACCACTCTGTGGTTCACAATCCTGTATGGAACTGCTTGGAGAGTTACAGGAAGAGGAGAGAGCTGGAGAGAACAATAGGAGGCTATTTGGAATTTTCTGCTTTGCAGGTGCTTTCTGAGAGGAGATGCACCCTCTCCCTATCAGGCAGCTTCCTGGGCCACAGCTGTGGACAGCTGCAGCACAAGAACAAAATTCCCTGGCTGCAGCAGCCCAAGCTGGATAATGCTGGATGAAGGACAGCTGTGGGGCTGGTGGGACATGGTGCTGCCCCAGTCTCGTGGCTTGGAATGTCCCACACACAGAGGCGACAGTTGCTGGACAGAAATCATGCTGTCACTGAGGCTGGTGGGGAATTTCAGCTGGCCAGATCACTGAAAGCAAAAAGCCAATGAGAAGGGAAGCAGAGGGCACCTCCCAGGTGCACCTGCAAACCACCTCTTCACTTGTCAGTCCTGTCCTGTGACAAGGAGAGCGACAAAGCCCTTTCCCAGCAGTGGGGTGAATGACAGCCCTTCCTGGCACTTAGGGTGACACAGGGTTTGTTAGAGAGCTGCTGGTTCCCTGGAATACAGGCTGCTGAAACTGAAGGCTGGCAACTTGTAACAGAAAATTATCAGCTCAAGGTGGCTTGTGAAGGACATTAGAAGTGCTGGGTTTGTCCCATTGCTCAGGAGAGGATCAGTGTGGTTTCCAGCTGGGGTTAATTGATGTGCCAAGTGTACCCAAGAAACTCATGGAGCTGTGCCCAGACCATGGATCCAAGGGGAGTGCTGGAGTGCAGTTGCCATAGCTCCTGAGGAGCTTCAAAAATACCCCTGTCTGAGAGCCCAGGCTGCAGAGCCAAACTGACTTTTTCTTAAAACCCTCCCCCCTCTTTTGTAATAGGGAATTCCACATGACTGCTGTCTGGTCAAGGAAAATTTCTTGCAGGATTCAGCTGTATCCTTACTGGTCTACCCACAGAGAAAGCCTGAGCTCAAAAACTGGTGATCCAGGCTGAAAGTCCAAAAAGGAATGTGCTAAAACTGGACATCTGGAAGGATTTGACTTGTGCTGGACACTTCACCTTCATCCATGTGGTAGAGATTGAAACCCTAAACACTGATCTTCTAGTGATTTTTAAAATTTTGTTGTTGTTGTTAAAAACAATGAAATGAACAATATGAGGCCACACTGTAGCTTTCCAAGACAGGGATTTTACAGCACATGGCTGAGGAAGCTTTGTTACATGGGCTACAGCATGGTGTGAGGATGGCTGACAGATTTGGGATGGAAATCCTGCTGAGCTCATGTTGTAAGTGTGTAAGAGTATCTCTGGAGTGATTGATACTGTCCATAGCACACAGCCCATGGAGGGAGTTTTCACCTGAACTACTCCCGGGTTTCACCTCAGAGTGAACCAGCTGTGTCCTCCTAATTGGGGTCACAGAAGAATCTTTGCCCTGAGGCAGTGTGGGCAGGCAGCAAACTGACACCAGAGCAGGGAGCTGCAGCACAGCTGTGCCCTTCTAAACTAGGGAACATCCTTAATGAAAAATACACACCAGTGCTGCTGCTTTTGTCTGTAGAACTGTTTCTGGCTCTTTGCTGATGAGAACATTGCTTGGAGTGCCAGATGATGCTCACCAGTCCACAGGTTTGTGTTTCCTCCAGTCTCCAGCTGGACAACACTCCCAGGGAGTGCACAAAAGCACAAAAAACCCAAGCATACCAGAGCAGGCTCTACCTGCTCGCTGACACTGTGCCAACTTCAAGTTTATGGACTTTAATCTTTTGAATGCTCAATGGCCCTGGCCCAAACCAGCACAAAATTCCCAGGGCAGGTGGCTGCCTGGGCACAAGAGTGCTTTGCTCCGAGGGGAGAAAAGGAATTTTAGGTTTTGGCAGGCTGCCTAAGAAATATCTTCTTGGCAGACCATGTCATTTGAGCAGGCGATGCTGTTGGGGCTGTTGGGCTCAGTGCAGGCAATGTTGAGGATTGGGATGACAAGGGGTCTGCTGCAGGAGGTACAACCACAGACAGCTCCTGCTCTGAAACCAGACTCTTGGAATCACGCCGGTCCTTGGGAGACCCCAGCTCCAGCCTCCTGCTCCAATGGGCATGGCTTCTCAGGGCCTCTTGTTGAATTTTGTCTGTGTCTAAGGACTGTGACCCTTCTCCTACTGTGGGCTCCTGTTCCAGCATTTGACTGCCTTCTTGGTGAAAAAAAGTGGGGAAAAAAAAGCTTAATTTTTCTCTACTTCAAAAGATCTGTACAAAGTCTTTGCAGGAGGAAAACGCTCAGTGAACTGCCACAGCTCTCTGTGCACACAGAGCTCAGTGGAGGGGATGTGGAGGGTCATGGATCCCAATGAAAGCTGTTTTTCACAGTGGGACAAGGCACAGAGTGTGACCATTCCCGCTGGCTTGCATGGGGATGGTGAAGGAGCCCAGGATAGTGCCCTGGGCTGCTCGCTCTGCCTGGTAGCAGCAGGGACCGGCACGGAGGGGACACAGCTCCTGCTGACGAGGGAGAGGTGGCTGGCAGGGCAGCACTGTTAAAGGGGACACTGCTGGCATGGGTGACACGGGCCATGGGCTGGCAAGGGACAGCGGCACAGGGCTGATGGGGTGACTGCTGATGGTGGGGACATGGCCAGCAGGACACCACTGACAGAGGGCTATGACTGACCGTGGAACACCACTGGTGAGGGACACACTGCTGACAGTGGGGACACGGTGGGCAGGGTACATGGCTGCAGGGTGACCTGAGTGACAGGGGGTCACCACTGACACAGGGGACACGGCACCACTGACACAGGGGACACGGCTGACAGGGGGTCACCACTGACACAGGGGACACGGCTGACGGGGGTCACCAGTGACACAGGGGACACGGCACCACTGACACAGGGGACACGGCGGACAGGGGGTCACCACTGACACAGGGGACACGGCACCACTGACATAGGGGACACGGCTGACAGGGGGTCACCAGTGACACAGGGGACATGACACCACTGACACAGGGGACACGGCTGACGGGGGTCACCAGTGACACAGGGGGCACGGCACCGCTGACACAGGGGACACGGCTGACCGGGCGGCACCGCTGACACGGGACAGCATGCAACAAGGACACGGCTGACAGGGGGCAAGGCAAACAAGGGGACACCACCGACACCAGAGGCACAGTGACAGCAGCCCAGCCCGCCCTGAACATGGCCGCCGCCCCGCTCCGCCGTGAGGGCGGGCCGTGCCCGCCGTGCCCGCCCCCGGCTCGGCGCGGCGGCGGAGCGGGGCTGCGCGGCCCCCGCCCGCGCACAGTCCCGGTGCCTCGCCATGGTGCTGCCGGGGGAGCAGGCCCGGCTCTACCGGCCGCGGCCGGAGCTGCTGCCCGCGGCTCACGTCCCCTCTCTGTCCCACTACCAGCGGCTGTACCAGCGCTCCGTGGAGGAGCCGCACGGTGAGCGGGGCCGCGCGGGGCGGGCGCGGCGGGGCGCGGCTCCCGGGCCCTGTGGGGAGCCCTTCGCGTGTGGGGTGCTCGGCGGGTGTCCCTCGTGTCCCCACTAATGTTACCTGCCTCATCCCCGCTTCCCTCATCCCTGTTTCCTGCTCGCGGGCTCCGGCGCCCGTTGCCTTTGCAGAATTTTGGGGGGACATCGCTAAAGAGTTCTACTGGAAGCGCCAGCACACGGGACCCTTCCTGAAGTACAACTTCGATGTGACCAAGGGAAAGATCTTCATCGAGTGGATGAAAGGAGCGACCACCAACATCTGCTACAACCTCCTGGACAGAAATGTCAATGAGAAGAAGCTTGGGGACAAAGTTGCTTTTTACTGGTAAGTTTTTGTTTTTATTGAGGTGGAGGGGCTGTGTAAATGGCACCCTGAAGTAAGCGAGCAGTGTCAGCGAATGAAAACACCAAACCTGAGAGGAGCTAATCCTGAGCCGGGTTCAGCACGCTTTGCTCGCAGTGTCCTTGGGAAGAGCTTTGCCGGGAAGCTTCTCTGCCCTTCCTGGGATGCGCTGGAGTGCCCGGCCCAGCACGGGGAGCACCTGGCTCCCAGCTCTGCGCCTGCAGCTGCACCTGCTGGGGGCTCCGAGCGCTCCGACGGGCTGGGGCAGGTGCCACGGCTCCCTGCTGGATGTGAATAGAGAAACACGGGATGAGGAGCAGCCAACATCCAGCAGCTAAAAGCTAATAAGCCCCATTATCTCCCGTGTTTATGTTTTGTGGGTCTGGCAAGTTTCCACTCCTGTGGCAGAAAGGTTCTCCTAATACCTGAGTGCATATGTGGATTCCTTGCACTTGAACATAAGGTGCTTTCAGAAAGACTGGGTTCTCTACCTTTGGGAAGACAAGTAACTTCCAGCCCTCTCTAAAGTATGTTTCTGGGTTTTTGCCACAGTAGTTTACTAGTGTTAAAATGTCTGTAAAACTTAATTTTCATATTAATGCAAAGTAGCTTTCACTTGTGATGTCCAAACTCCAGAAGTAATGTGCTCCTGCTGAAATAGTTCAGCTGGCAACACAGCTGTGTCCTCAGACAGAGCTGTGCCTGCCTCTCCTGTGCATTTTGCTGTTTCCCTTGAGCTTGTATTCATCTAACCTGGTTGTGACTGTATGTGACAGGGCAGAAGCACAATTAAATGTACCCTATGGTAAGCGTGCAATAACTCTTTGGGATATGGTGAGTCCCTTGAGCAGAGCAGATGGAGAAACCTTCCTGTCATTGTAATAAAAATATCAGATGCTCTAAGTGATTTATTGTGCAGCTTAAGGTCCCCCTGAATCACCTGGTGTAAAGTTGACTGGGGAGCCACCCCGCAGCTGAAAGGAACATGATTATACCAGTGTGGCTCTGGCTGTGGCTGTAAAATTGGCTTCATAGAGTTTCTAGAGTTTCCATCTATAGCCCTTCTGTTTCAGTGAAAGAATTGCACACACTGCCTAGTAAATACTCATATTGATAAAGCACAGGTGAAATGCTGGGAAGTGTTTACTTCTCTGCTAGTTAAATAAATTCTCTATCTCACTCTGATGTAAAACGACTGCAGCTTCTGGATGAAAGCTCCTTTGTAAACTCCTGCAGGTAAAGGTGTACCAGCAAGCAAAGCCATTTGGCAGCCAGCTCTGGCCCTGTGCTGGGATTTGTTGAGGGACTGGGTTCTTTGTGCACGTAAATCTTTGTGTGGCAGCGAGACAGCAGCCCACAGTTTTAATTTGGGTGAACGTTTTTCTTGTTGGTTATTCTGGCAGCCTTTATGGAGGTATTTGTGATGCTGGGAAAAGCTTGGGGTGGATATGAAAATGGTGGGTGGCTGTCAGTGATAAAAAAAAAATAAAGACTCTCTTCCTCCTTCGCAGAGAATTTCCCCTGATTGTTTTGGGACAGGCTCTCCTAGTGTGGCTCTGTCACAGGTGACCAGACACTGTAGTGTGGAGCTGTCAGCTAGGAATGCCAGTGGGAGCGATGGAAGAGGCACACTGTGACAAAACTGTGGCACTGAGAACTCGAGAGAGAGGGTTGCAACTCATAAAACTGCTCCTTTCTGAGCATGTGTTTTTTTTCAAAACAAAACAATAATTAATTGCTCTCATCTTGTCCTCTCACATTTTGTGTTTAACACTCTGGAATTAATCTGGCTCCCTAAATCACACTATATGAAAGGTCAACAAAGAAATTAAAGCCTCTGAAAGCTGGAGAGGTTTTGTTTATTTTTAAACACCTGAGCAACTAGATTGTGTCTAAGGAAGTCTGTAGCCTGCTAGATGGGAAAGGTGCTGAACTTATACCAAAGTTTGGTTGTCTGCCCTGCTCTCAGAGCTCTGAAAAGATACAGGACCATGGTCTTTGCTTTCAGAGAGGAGGAAATTAGGGGAAAGCTGAATAATGTTTGGAGGCATTGCTGAGTGTCTCTGAGAAGCGATGTGTCCTAACAAAACTCTGAACTGGCTGTGGCTGTCTCCAGTCTTGCACGGATGGGAAGGAGTGAGCAGCTCATCTGGGCTTGCTAGGGCCAAGCTGCACTAAAGGTTCCTGCACCACCAGCAGTCCAGATTAGCTCCACTCAGAGGGTCTAATCCCAAGCCACATGGAATTGCATTTTCAGCACAAAGGGCAGTACATGGGATTGATTGCCTAATGCTGCAGAACTTGTACATGGGTGACTTTTGCTGTCATGGTGTCATCCTCACTGTGCTGTTGGGACTCTGGTTCAAAGTGGCCATCCTGACTTGGTAGGAAACATGGATTTTCCCCTGTTGCCTGCTTCACTAGGATATCTCAGGCTGCTTGCAAACCTTACAAATATTTCTGGTTTCACTGCTTCTGATTCCTCTTTCTCTGCTTCATATTGCTGATGTGGCCTAAAAAAAGGAACAGAAGCTCCAGGAAATGCTTCTGATAAAGTGCTGCTCTCAAAAGTCAAGTCTCTTTCCTAATGGTGTGCCAAGGCTGAGGTCAGTAACAGTGGCTGCTCTGCAGGTGGGTACCTGTGGTGACTCTCATGGGCCTGGCAGGGGAATTGGACTGGACCAGCTGCTGGGACATTAAGGGGACTTGCAGCAGTGCTGAGGACTTTGTGAGGAGTGGTTAATTGGGGCAGGAGCACAGTATTTCACCCTGCTGTAGACATGCCAAGTCATTTGGACAGCCCTTAGTTCTGTGCTGAAATATCTGTTAATAATGTCATATAAACTTTAGCCTGGGCAGCCTGTGGAGGTAAAAATAAAACCATGTGGGAATTAAAAAAAACCATTTATTGCAAAAGTCTTTAATTAGACCCTGGGGTGTGAAAGTATTTGGATGAGGCTTGCTCTATGTGTAACCTGTGCCTCTGTTTCTCAAACCAGTTACCCAGCTGCAGTGTTGGTGTTTCCTGGTGGGACCAGGGGCAGGAGGTGGAGCTTTGTTTTTAGAGTCCCTCTAGCCAAGGAGATGGGATTTAACTGGTGCTCCTGCCTTCTGCCATCTCTGGGAGAGTGTATTCATTTTCTGCTTTTTTAGATTGGCATATGACATTGCACATCTAGAAAGGAGCAATAAAGATAGTAAAGGCTGCCAGAGCTTATTGGAACTTTGTTTAACAAAATAATAAGTGCCTATGGTTCCTCTTCTGGGCCTAGAACAAACAGGGCATGCAAATATAAAATTAGGAGGTGTGGTTTGTTTGGTTTGGGTTTCCTTATATGATTTGACTTTAAAATGTAATCATGGATTTAGAGCCTTGTAGCCTTGAGGCTTCTTCCAATAAAACTTCCTATAAGAAAAAGCCAAACAACTATGACAGCGTGTTAAAAAAAATAAAATATATAAACCAGCCTCACACATCTGTCATATGCTGGCTGTTAACATCCAGCCTTTCCAAGTGCTAAATTGAAGCCAGCTTCTACATGATGCAGTTGGGTCTGCTGCTCCCACTGGCCTCAGGATTTTGGAGCATCCTGTATCAAACTGACCATTCAGTTCTTTGGTAACTTCCTGGATGACTTGTTATTCTTCTGGTGATGAGAGCACATCTCTAAATCAAGTTTGTTTAAAGAACAAAATTCACCATTGGAGGGTTGCTTTTACTTATCCACATTTGCAAGTGTGTGCATGGTTTGGTTCATGCCCACAGCACTATCCAGGCTCAGCACAGCTCCTTTCCTGATGGGGATTCTCCATTGCAAGAGGGGTGGCTCCCCTCAGCCCTTTCTGAGGTGCCTCCCCAGCAACCCATCTCCCTTTTGTGTGCTCAGAGGGATGGATTGCTGGTTTTGGCAGATATTAATTATTTTGGAAGCACTGATGAACAGTATAATGCTCTGCTTCTGGAAATCAGGCACATTATGTGCCCCTAAAGTAGGTAATAAATTACATTGAATGTGTTAGTATTTTATGAAGTGCAAATCTTGTACCATCTTCAAGGGCAATGATAGTTGTAGATTGCATCACAGAAAGTATATCTCTTTTCTGATGGGCTTTGTGAAATCTGCCAGTGTGGGAGAGGGTGACAAAACTGAGAGCTTCAGACAGAATTTTTCATCCCTCCAAAGGGGAATTCTCTGTGTGGTGAGGATGCCTGAGCTGTGTGGGTGGTGCAGGAGTGGGGGTGAAACATGATATTAAAACAGGAGTATGGGGAGTAGTGTAGTAGCTCAGGTATGTCCAAGTCATGTGCTTTCCTGGCTTCTTTGGAATTTTTCCTTTCCCAGTTCTGGGCAGTCACCAAGCAGTGTGGATAGTCTGTGTGGTAGTGCAAGCTGCTGTGTTTGGACACTCATATATAAGTACAGGCTGGGACAGGAGGGACTCATAGCTTCTCCTCTGGTATAGCTCCCTGATTTTTCTCCATAGGTGGATGAAGTCTCTAACTTTGGCTGTGGACTGTTTGGAGCAAGGTCATGATGGGTTTAAAATTAACTGATTTCATGTAACTGCTCTGAATTCCCTGCTGGAGGTTGCAGATGAGATAGAAAGATGATGCTGCTCCAGGCCAGCATGGTGATGCCTGCCTAAGGGTTTGAGGTTGTCAGTTTGGCCTGAGGGGCTGGAAAGCACAGGGATCATGGTCTAAAACTTGTTACAAAGGGCTTTGTGTGTGTGTGCTGAGACCCATTTTCTCCTGTCATAATCCTGAGGTTCTTCTGTCCCAAGTGTTTCTGTTGTACTCATGCACTGCATCCTCCACCCTGTTCATTACTAGTGAAATCTCCAAGGTAGTTCCCAGGTGAGCAGTTGTGCCAAAAGGAAGAAATAAATATCTGAGAACAGCAAACTACCTCCTTCAGGCATGTGTGGGGTGTGCTTTCCTGGATGCTGTGAGTCAGCAGATTGAGCACTGTGGTACTCAGGCACATGGCATGCTCAGAGTCACTGCAAGTTGTTTTTCCATTCCAAGGACTGACTTGAAAGTAGAACTTGACTCATCCCTGTCAGGTACTCTTGCTGGTTTGCAGGGAGCTGCTGGGAAGGGTGAGTAGTTTGATGTTTTGGAGATCTCAAGCCCCATTCCTGCTCTGCAGAGCCTCTTCCATCCCAGGATGCCAGGCAGGGCAGGAGCAGGGAGCTGGCAAGTGCTCTCAGCCTCGTGCTGTTCTGCTCTGCAGTGCAGGGAAGGAAAGGGACAGGCATTAAAGCTGGTGACCACTTCATTACCTAGTCCCTGTGTTCTCCTGTGGTTTTGCCCCTTCAGAAGCACCCCTGGACTTGTGCTCCCATGGGAGGGCATTCCACATTATTGAAGGTTTTCTCTGGAAGTAGTTTTTACTGAGCTCAAATAACACGTAATCCTGCTATCCTGATCCTGGAGACAGGGTGGGATTTTTCTTCTCTGTTAGGTAAAATCTGTTAAAAGAGGCACTCAGATGCCAGCCTTTGGGTGGTAGCTCTGTGGCAGAGCAGTGAGAACAGGATTGTTTAACCTTTCCTGCCTGGGAGAGCAGCTCAGCTGCCTTGAATCAGGGGAGCAGCTTTCGTTTGAGTTTTGTTGGATCTGTTTGTTTCCAGCTTTTGCTCAGAAACCTTTGGTAGCTGCTACTGGCAGGGATACAGCATCCATCCATATAAATACAAGGGAATATCCAGGAAGTATTGGACCAGATAAACAAGTGGGATGTCTGTAAGTGCCCAGGATTAAATGGCATGTGCCCTAGATAGGGGCAGGAACTTGAATGTGGAATTGCAGAGCTGCTGGCCAGGGTACACTGGTGGTATTTGCAAAAGGCTGCTGTGCCAAGGGCTGGGAGGTTGCCAGTCCCCCTGTGCCCAGAGAGGGCAATGGAGAGGGTCCTGGGAACCAGTAAATGTGACTTGTATCCTGGGGGTGCAGTGGAACAGGATTACTGGAGAAGTGGTGGTGCTGCTGGCGTGCTGCCGGAGCATGAGGCTGGTGGCACTGAGCAGACAGGGGTGGCTCTTTGCAGACCACCTTTGGGAGACTTCCCACTAAAACTTGCTCAAGAAAGTCATTCCGGTGTGCCTGGAAGAACAGTGTTTTTATGGAGCTGGTTTAGCCTTGCCTTTTGCTTCCTCACTTTCAGTGGACATTCTTCAGGGTCAGCAGCAGGACTGCCAAGGGCAGTGTTGAAACAGAATTGCTGATGGTGGCCAGGCTCACATGCTCCACAAACAACATCTCCAAACATCAGCCACGGTTCTGACCCACCTTTGGTTGGGTACTGTGGTTTTGTCTAAGAGGCTCTTGGCTGAGCTGCTGTGAACACAAGTGTATTGCTGCTGTGTAAATGACACCAGTGGCAGCTTTTATGTTCTTATTTAGTACTTCTTCCTCATCCTCCTCATTACTCTTGACAGCTCTGTAGATTCAGCACGAGGCATTTATTAAGTTTTCATTAATTTCTGCTTACACCCCTACCCGGAAATGTTGGTTTATACCTGTGCAGTGCTGTTTTTCTGTATGGTTCTAAGGATGTGGTTGTTACAATAACTGCATGGAGCGGTATGAGGAGTGGGTGTGCACAGACATTGGCACCTGGATTTTTTCATGTCTGTGAAACTTTTGTCTTGCTCTGTTGGCAGCTATTACAGGCAACTGGATATGTTTCAAGAATACTTGGTGGCTTTAGGGAGGGGCACCATGGTTGTGCAGTGGTGGCATATTGCATGTATTGGCTGGAGATTTGAAACTTGCAGTGGATAAATGGAGTTCATCAACAGAGAGGATGGTGAACTTCTGTATGGATTCAGGACATGGAAGATCAGAGCCTTCAGTTTGCTCATTGGACTAGAAAACCTGATTATTTTTGCCATGTGAATGCCTTGTGTGTTCTCCCTTGGCACCCTGGTGTGAATGGAGCAGTGGACAAGGACAAGGACTGCAGCTACACGTGGGTGAGACTTGCTCCAAGTAGGGGACAAAATGCTCAAGCTTTGCCAAAAGAGGTGTGAGTGGGTGCTCGTTCTAAGTGTGGCATTTTTCTGGTGGGTTGCTGCACTTGCTGTGCCTGGGGGACTCTCTGTGCCCAGAGCTCCTGGGCTGAAGTGTCGATGGCCTGTGGTTTCACAAGAGCTCTCCCCTCCCCCCTTTTGAAGCAGGGTTTCTGTTCTCTGTTTGCATTTCTGCACATCACTTGGAAATGTCGAAATGAGGTGCGGTAGGAAATCGTGAGCCCTGGCAGTTTGCCATTAGTTCATTTTCATAGATGCCACCTCCCTTCTTTAGGGGAATTCCTCAAAGAAGTTGAGGGCCTTCCTGCTTGCTTTGTCACACCTGGTAGTGCCCAGAGAAGCTGTGACTGTCCCATTCCTGGGAGTGGTCTAGGCCAGGTTGGACAGAACTTGTAGCAACCTGGTCTAGTGGAAGGTGTCTGTGCCCATGGATTGTCTTTAAGGTCTCTTCCAATCCAGAACATTTGTTTTATGATTCATTCAGTGATAGTGAAGCATGTTTTTCATTCCGGTTGCCACTGACCATCTTGTCAGAAGTGTTCCCTAAATGACATTCCAGCAAGTGACACCTGGCCTTCACCTCTGCAAGTTTATGATGCATGAAATTCAAATGTCCACCAAAAATCGGTTTAAAAGCCTAATTTCCTACCATGCCCTTTATGGATATTATTTGAGCCTCCATTGGAATTGCCTTGGCTGGCTTTCTGTGTTTCTAGAAGCTCTTCAAACTTTGGCAGAATGTTCCACCAGAGATGCAGCCATTCCCCAAAATGGGGCATTTCCCAGCTGTAGTTGGCTAGTCGATTATTTTACTTAACAGAAGCTACATCCAGGGTCTGTTCAACAGCCCAACTGTAAATTGTTTAAACAAGCAATCAGCTGTTTTGTACTGAATATAAGCCCTACTCCCACTGGACTGGTAAAAATAGTCCATGCTCCTTTGAAAACGTCACTGATGGTAAACATCTAAAATGTTTCCTCTCATGTCAAACTCTCTCATTCTCCTGCAGCATTCAGTGGGTTTGGCTGTTTGAGATTACAAGTGCTGGCTGAGGGCAGCCAAACTCCATGACATGCACATGACCTCTGTTGCAATGCTATATGATTATTTTGTTTTTAAAAAAGTAATTAAAATTTGCTTTAAAAAACCTCTCCCCTAAATAAAACAGCAAAAAGCTGTTGTTTTTTTCCACTGGTTGTTCTCTCGTGTTTTAAAGTATACTTCAGAAAGAAAGAGAGTTAATGCTTTTCCTCTTGACTTGATGGTTACTCAGTATCAAGCAAGTAGGAGAATCAGGAAGCCACAGAGAGTAAATTCTCGTTGCTGGGCCCATCAGCACAGAGTGGCTGCTGACAGTCACCAAGGTATTTACGTGTGGTTTGTATGACTTGCAAAATGACTTATCTTATCAAATGTGCCAGGGTGAGAGTACACTTCCCTTGAAGAAGGATTTGCTGGCTGCTGTCAATCCTATCTTCCCCAAAACTGTTCCTCTGGAGTATTCTGACTCTCAGGTGTGAGCAGAGCGTACAAATCCCATGGCACTGAGTTCACTTGCTCATGTTGGCTGAGCAAAGCAGCAGTGGGAGGTGTTAATTCCTTTAGAGATGTCTGAGCATCTCACTGCCTGAAGAAAGGGGCTTGGAGCAGATTTTAGGGCATAGCCCTGGTGTGAGTGGGATAACTGGAGGGAGTTTTGGCAGGTTGATAAATAGAGTGGTTTTGGAGCAGTGTCCATCTCCAGCTGGGCTCGGTGGTGTAGGATCGCTCAGGGTATGGCAGAGTGAACAGTGCTTGGGCTGCACAAGATAAATATTATTTCTTTAGATGCCTCTGGTATTTATTCAGCTTCTGAAAGGCTGCAGATACAAAGAGTAGCTGGTAATGTATATAATGAGAAGGCAGGACAGAAAGATGGATGTGGTTTTCCTGTGGGACAGTAACAACGGTGCAGGCGGTTGGGTGTTTGTTTTGCTTTGTCCATACAGTTGTTTTTAAAGGTGAATAGAGATCAAAGAGCAAATGGTGACCCAGTATCCCTGTAGAAATAAGCTCCATTTTGGCTGTTCTGTAAAGTACATAGTGCCTGTGTCAGTTGGACTGGAGGGGATAGGCCTGGAGCCAAACACAGAGCATTGTGTCCTACAGAGCACAGGGCTCCTGCTTTGACACAGCTGGTTTGGGTTTCTTAACAGCAATAAGAGTCCATCCTTGCTAGGTACATGACCAACTTTAGGTTGGGATGGTTTGGCTCAGAGATAGATTTGAGAGCAGAGCTCTGTTAGGCCCTACCTAAGTGTGTGGGGACACTGGAGGGGAAAATTGATGGTGATTTTAATGCAGTTGTCAGAGTCAACTGTGTGGATTTAGGAAGTGATGGTATTAAACTGATAAGATTCTTCTCTTCCCTGGGCTTTCTGTTGCCAGGTTTACTCAATGATGTTCTCTGAATGCTGCCAAATATTTCTGAACACACTGGGAAAACCTTTTCACCAGCCCCTCCCAAGCTGAGCTCTGTGGTTACACAACTTCTTCTTTCGTGATCTGTGTTGTGATGCAAGGGGATTTAAATGTGGTGATGGTAGGGTTGAGCTTTCTGGTAAACCTGCTGCTCAGGAAACTTCAGGCTTCCCAGAACTCCTTTGGGAATTTTATATTACTGTGGTGGGAGATGGTGACGTTAAGCATGGGCAGGGCTGGGCAGACTGCCCCATTATTATGAAATGTTCTCATGGAGGTTTTTTGCAGACCTGCTGCAGACCCATCTGGTTTGTGCAATTAAGAGCATTTCCATATTGAACAATCCATGCAACTACCAGATTTTTTTTTCTGATGAAAGGGTGCTTTGTTCTGATTATCTTGCACAGCTGCTCTCCCCAAACTTCATGTTTCAATATAATTATTTTCTCAAAAACAGATTTAAAAAGCTGTCTTTACTCGAGTGCCATTCCTCTCTCAAATGGCATAAGCAAGGCTGTGGCATAGGGAGAAATCTTTTTTTTTTTTTTTTTTCAGTTTTGGCTGCTGTTGTTCCTGAGAACCCAAGATATGTCCAGGCAGACCCTTTAGAGGCAGCAGTTTTTGGGGCTGTCCTGAGAACAGGCGAGGCTAGGTGGTGGCAGGAGGTGTGTGAGCAGCTGACGCCGCGGTGGCCGAGCACGCCGGGGGCTCTCGCTGCCCATGCGGCTCACACATGAGCACATTCCCCACATGGCAGGAGCCTGGCTGGCCCAGCTCTGCCTGGCATTTTGGCTGCTCTAATTCTGGATGTGGAATGGATCAGGGAGCCATGAGCCCTCCTGGCCGCCCCTGGTGACCTTGCACGTGAAGAGCTGTCACCACAGCATGAAAATTCATTCCTGTACCTTGTACTCTGCTCTGGGACAGGCTGCTGGTGAAGCAGGAGATGGAGATCTCTCATGCTGCATTTGGTTCCATGTTTATGGAGGGATTTGGGGCTCTGAGCTTGTTTTAGGTTAGATGGCAACAGGGATGTTCTAGGGTGAACATTCCCACAGTTCCCATCTCTGCTCTACTGGAGTTACAGAATCACAGAATTAACTAAGTTAGAAAAGATCTTCGAGATCATGGAGTCTCTCTGTGGTTCCCCACTGTGCAAATTGTTCCTGTGACATGGCATCATCTGGGAAAGGCTTCTTTCCCTCTTACAACACCTTTTCCAAACTGGGAATCCATGTTTTCTTAAGGGCGCTTTCCAACAGGTAAAATGTGGAACCTTTGTCTTGCATTATGAAAAATTGCTCTGTGGGCTGCCATCACATCTCTGCCAGTCAGAAAATGAGACCTGGTAGCTTTGAGGTGGTTTACTCTGCTTTGAAAATTTACCTTTCAGGTGCCCTCTGCCTGTGCTTGGTAACTTTGGTTTACTGCTTTTACTCAATCACAGAATGGTTTGGGTTGGAAGGGACATTAAAGCTCCAACCCCCTCCCTGCCAAGGACTGGGACACCTTCCACTATCCCAGGCTGCTCCAACTCCATCCAGCCTGGCCTTGGACATTTCCAGGGATCCAGGGGCAGCCACAGCTGCTCTGAGCACCCTGTGCCAGGGCCTGCCCACACTCACAGGGAGGAATTTCTTCCTAATATCCAATCTAAACTTATTCTCTTTCAGTTTAAAGCCATTGTCATTTGCAAAATGGGAGTGAGTGATGTGTTCACAAGAGCTTAGAGGAGAAATTCAATTGATCTGCAGCCCCTTTGGTCCTCAGTGGGAGCATTTGCAGGGATCAGAAAGGCTTTGGCATTGTCCTTACCTTGGTTTGGTCTGTGATTTTCTGTTTCTGACTGTGCAGATCTGCAGATGGTCTGGCAGATCTTGAAAACTTTTAACACTTCACTTGCCTGGCTTCATTTCTTCCTTTTCTCCTGTACATCACCTTCTCAGTGGTGCTGTAGCCCTTGTAAACCACAATTATCATCCTCAATTCCTTTGAAAACTGTAACTGCCTCTGATGCAACCCGTGCTTCCTGCTGCTCTGTGCCAATGCCAGGGCAGCTTTGCTTAGGGAGTTGTAATCAAGTCAAATAAGTGATGCAAATAACTTCTTTAGAAATGTAGTGAAAGGGAACCAAACAGTGTTGGTGATTTGCTTTCAGTTCAGCTTTGCTTGGTCTGTTTGGGTGCTCTCAGAAGTGTGTGTCCCCATGGCCATTGAATTCCTGTCCCTCCCTTGTGTTTGTCACCCTACAGCTGAGATGGGCTCAGCTCACTTGTTTAGGTGATGAGTGGGTGAAGCAGACCATGCTTTGGAAAGCCCTGTAGTCAGCCCTGGTGCTTGGCAAAGCACAGTAACTTCTTAACCTGCTTTGTTGCAAATACCCAGAAGAGCACCTGGGCACAGAGTCCCTCTCCCGCACTGCTGCTCTGCATCACTGCCTGCTCCACGGGGTCAGTGCTTGAGCTAATGGGGCTCTGCAGAAATGCTTACCTGTCCTACAGACCACCCTCCCTACCACACTGTGTACAGCAGGAAATCATTCACCTGCATGGTGGCTTATGAGGGAGGCTTAACCTTGATTTACTACCTGGGCAACAGGTGAGACAGTTCTGTGGCTCTGCACCTCCAAGGTCAAACTCCCAGCTGAGCAGGCAGTCTGGGAGCCCCCTGTAAGTGTGGCACAGAGGTGACAAGGGTTCAGCTTTCCTACCTGGTGTTTTCTTCCTCCCCTGCCTGTGTGACTTCTCTGTGCAGTTGTTCCTTGCTCAGGTGCTGGCAGGGTCTGTGCCATGGGGCTTTGTGAGCATCAAGCATCTGCTCTGAAGTGGGGAGCCCCTTATTTTAATTGCTGGCAGAAGGGAGCAGGAGGGTAAGAGCGCTGCAGAACCTTTCATATGTTGACAGGGATGTGTTTTGTGCAGGGCTGAGCACTGCCATCCTGCACACTGCAGTGGTGGTGGTCGCAAATGCTCTTGGGGTGTCTGGCCCTGGCAAGGATTGGCTGCAGGCAGATACAAAACTCTCCTCTTTGCAAGAAACCTGACTTCTTCAACAAATCACAATTTCTAGAAGACCTGCCTAAGAGGGCCTCCAGTTGTGCCTCTGTGTGTTTAGTTGAAGAACTTGCATTTATTGAGTCAGTGGGTGATTCAGTGGAGATCTTAGAATCAGAATAGGTTGGGTTGGAAGGGTCCTTAGAGGTCATCTAGTTCTACTCCCTGCCTGAGCAGGGACATCTTCCACTGTCCCAGGCTGCTCCAAGCCCTGTCCAGCCTGGCCTTGGGCACTGCCAGAGATCCAGGGGCAGCCACAGCTGCTCTGGGCACCCTGTGCCAGGGCCTGCCCACCCTCACAGGGAAGAATTTCTTCTGTATATATTCCATATGGCCAAACTTGCCTTTCTCCAGCTGAGCATTCACACAACATGCAATATGTAAAACACAGGCTTCTCAAGTGCTAAAAATCTCAAATGCATTCCTGCCATGAGCCAGATGATGCTGTAAAATTTTGGATTACAGTTGCTAAATGTAGGACTTGGTTTGAAGATGAAAAAATATCAGACTCACTGTGCTTCACCATGTATTTCATCTAATGATGTATCTGGGATATTTGGGGTGCTGAGAATTGGATTTTCCTTTCAGAAGAAGCCTTGCTGTTAGAGCACAGATTGCACATGATCAATCACAGCAGTGCTGCTACCAGCTATTTTCACCAATAGATCTTAAAAATACATGTATTTGGGAAGTGTTGGATTTGGTGGGGTTAGCACTGCAGAGGTGTGTTCTGCAGTGCTGTTTTCAGAAGAGTGAGGTTTATTTTCAAAGTTTTATTTCTTTTTCAGTTGAATTTGGACAAGGGAGCCCACGTGACATGCTCAGGGCTGACAGCTCTTGCTTATGTCAGATGGGCACATTGGGAAGATGCTGCTGGCAGAACTTGGATGCCACGAGTTTACAGGCTGGGTTTTGATGCAGAGAGTACTCAATAGCATGCAAATGGGCATTCCTTCAAATGCCCTGTCTAAAATCCATCATTCACTGGGCTTTTGTGCCAGAGCAGAGGCCCGAGCAGTCTGAATGCTGCTGTGGGCGCTCCAGACTATTTTCAGAGGCAGGGAGACATAAAGCAATTGCCTGCTCTTGGGAGACTGCTCGAGGCCTTGGCTGGGGATGCATTGAAAGGAGGTATCTTGTCCTGTAGAAACAAGGACGTGATTTGTTTCCCATTGAACAAAAGGTCTTCTTAAAATCTCAAGCCTGAGGTTTGCCCTGCTGTGGTAGGGGAGCTGTTTTCCAGTCACGCAAATGGATGGAAAGGACTTTGAAAGCCCCCTGAAAATCCTCGCACGGTTTTAACTTCTCTTTGACTCTGTGTGTGCCTTACGTAAGAGGCCTTAGTTCTGGCCTTGAGGACAAGCTTGGGTACATTCCTTGGCCTGAATATCCCTCAGAAATCCTGCCAAGGAGGAGGACCTGGTGTATTTGAGATGTGCCTCTCGTGTGCTGGCAGAGCAGGAATGTCCGAGCGGTGCCTCGTGCCAGGTGGCTCAGGGCGGGTCTGTGTCCATCCTGGGCACTGTGTGCAGAGCTGCTCCCCTGAGAACCCACAGTTTGGATGACCTGGCTGCCTCTCCCCAAATAGCACACAGGGACCTGGGCAGCCTGTGCTAGTCTTTCTTGCTAATGTGCTCTTCTCTTAGTAAAGGCTGTAATTAGATCCTTTGCTGGGCCAGAGCATGGACAAAGAGACATCCTTCCTCCCTGCCCTGTTTGTTGACCTGCAGGCTTGCACAGCCCCTGCCTGTGGTGCCTAGCAGACCCAGTGACCTTCAGGTAAGGGATTAGTGGGCTGGGATGCTCCAGTTGCATTTGGAAGCATTATAATTGTCTTTTAAGAACTATTCCATAGGAAGGCTCATGGCCAAGGGCAGAGCTGCACACACACAGTGATCCTGCACATCTGAACACAAGCAGGTTTGCACAGCACCAGCCTTGATGTAGGTGCACAAAGGAAAACCTGGATGGTGAGGGAAGGCACTCAGTGTGCAGCCAGACACAGCAGAAGCAGTTCCTGTGAGCCAGAGCAGTTACAGCTGCTCAGCCCAGCACTGGAATCATCAGCTCTTGCATCTTTGACCTCAAGTAAAAGAATGAAAAAGGAAACTGATTTCCTGGTTTCCCTTTCCTAGCTGAGAGTCCTGCTGTAAGGGACCTTGACTAATGTTTTCACATGTCATTTAGCTCAAAGTGATGCTTCTGGCTGTGATGGGAAAAAGAGGAAAGTGCTGGGCTGTCAAGGCTGAGCCACCTGCCTTGGGCACTAGTTCACGTTCCCACGCTTTGCTTTAGCTTTGTATTCTTGTGTCTGTCCCCTTTCCACTTAGAAGGGGCCAAACTTGCATAAAATACTGAGCAGGGAATCACCCTTCCCAGAGCCAGTGATGGGAAGATTCCCTGTCCTGTGTCAGTGCAAATATCCATGGTCCCAATTGCTGCAGAGCACTGTGGAAGCCAGGAGTGTAACAATATCAAGAGGGATAAGGCAGATGTGTAAGCAGCAGATCTACAAATGATCATCCAGGTGTACCCACCAGTTTTGGAACCTGTTTTCTCCATGGGGCAGGAGCAGAGCTTGTATCAGTGAGGCTCTCCTAGCTCTTGTGTTTTCTCCTCCAGGACTGTCTGCCATTGGAGCATGTGGTCATTGTTGTGCTGGCACACAATGGCATGATTTTCAGAATTACTTGGGAAATTAGGGTGTTGCTTTATGCATTTCTGCATCCCAGAAGCCTTCCTGCTGTTTTGTGTTGCTGGGGAAAGTGGTTGGTTTTTGCTAGAATTCCATACTTAGGTTTGGAGTGCTGTGTTTGACGTGTTGAAGAAGTGAAGTTTCTGTTTCAGAGCTGGGCAGAGCCTGGCTGCAATCCTGAGGGAGCACATGCCATGGAGGTGCTTCCTGGCCTCTCCCCAGCACCAGTGGTGCTTTTTATTTGGCTGCACACACTAAGGGGACACTTTTCCAGAAGCACTGGCAGCTGAGAGTGATGTGATACCCCTATTCATCTATGGATCACTGGAGTTTCTGTGCTGGCTGCCTTGGAGAGACCTGCAAAAGTATCTCTGTCCTTCCAGAGTGTAGGAGACTGCTGTTTCTCCACTGTGAAGTCATGTCAAATTCTTTATGAATCTCCTGATACTTTGGGAATGCCACCTCATTTGCATGGCTGAAGTGTTGAGTCATGTTAAAATTAGCTGGTTTTTACTTCACTAGCAAGTCATTTCCCTGAGGATGTGACATTCTTGTCCCTTGGCTCTCCTTCCCATCAGAGTCTGGGCTGCAGGAGCCCAGAGCTGGTTCACAGAGGAGCACAGAGAGAATAAGGCAGAGCAGGCATGACACTGAACAAACATACATGGGTGTATTTATATATGACCTTGGAAAACAAGACAGGCCTTGGCATCCCTTCAGATGTGAGGTATTTGGGGGCTGGGTGTTGGCCCATGTTTCATGCAGAGATATCTGCAGGCATGAGCACCCAGGAGTGAGGGAGCCATGCCATAGATCCCAGAGGGCTCCTGAGCCTGTGCACTCTTAGCTTTGGCTCTGTTGGACTCTTATTGCCTCTCTGAAAGTGCCAATATTTCCATTTCACACATTCAATTGATTTCAGTAGTGATCTACGCAGGACTGGGCACTTTGGACTAAAATTTCCTACTATTGGAGAACTTTAGTCCAGAATTGGATTTCTGGAGTTTGGTTACTCTGTGCTCAAAAGGGCAGGTGAGTACATATTTGTTGGCCAGAGCAGTTCTTAGTGTCACTCTTACCTTGTACTGCTGTACAGTAACAAAGTTTACCTTGCTTTTCCAGGGAAGGGAATGAACCTGGGGATTCCATGAAAATCACCTACCGTGAGCTGCTGCACAAAGTCTGCCAGTTTGCCAACATCCTCCGCAGCCAAGGTACACAGCTGGGCAACAGGAGCGCTGGATACTGGGAAGGCATTCGGCCAAGGGTTTGGAGATAGGGGTCACTGCTTTTGTGGTTGCCAGTCTGTTGGGTAATGCTCATCAATTTGCTCTGCAACACACAGATTCATCCCTGCCTCTGTTTGTGAAATCTGATCAGTGCTGCTCATGTCAGCTGTACAAGGAAGAAATCAGAGCTAGAAATTCATGCTCTGGGGTTTTCCAACAAGCAGTGGGCTCTGATTACTTTCCTGTTTCATTCAGGGAGGCAGATGAGAACATGGAGTGTTCATTGCCATCATCTCTCAAGAGCCATAGTACTTGAAAGGCAAAACTCAAGGCTGCTTCAGCTCCAACTCCAGCCAAAGCTTCACTGTGTGCATATAAATGTGGAATTAAAAGGATTTATTTCTATATGCTGTTCTTTTGCCATGTAACCTGTTCATTTTGACAAATCCATCTTCCCTTTCCCTCCGTAGGGGTGAAAAAAGGAGACCGGGTTTCCATCTACCTGCCAATGATCCTGGAGCTGGTCATAGCCATGCTTGCCTGTGCCAGGATTGGAGCTCTGCACTCTGTTGTGGTAGGAACCAGATCTTGGTGCTGAGCTCTGGGGGAACAGCTCTTGGTTTGGGAGAGGAGCTGGAAAGATAAGTGCTGATCATGAGATGGATGGAAGCTCAGTTAAGGTGCTGCTGTTTCCCTGCATTAACTGTGCAATGAGCTCCTTTAGCTCTCTCCATCAGCGCCTGGTGGTGAATCATTTGCCTTGGATGAACAGCACAGCAGCTGTGGGGTTTGGGGCTGGGTTTCTGTGTGTCCTTGCTGACTGTGCTGTGTGTCCCTGGCAGTTTGCAGGTTTCTCTGCAGATTCCCTGTGCGAGCGGATCCTTGACTGCGGTTGCTCTCTCCTCATCACGGCAGGTAAAACACACACCTGAGCCACTCTCTTCCTGTTGCCTGGCTGAGAGCTTTTATTTTAAAAGCCTGGAAGGAGCAGGGAGGGGCAGTGCCTCAGCTGAGCTCCCCAAAGTGGGTGTAGTATTGTAGCTGTGTCACTCCAAACATGTGGTGAAAGCTCCAAGCAGCCCCGCAGTTTGTCCTGTAAAGCTTGATGTCACCAGCTGCTAATAGCATGTTTCCAAACACTTCTCATCCATGTTTCTCCTGAAAATCATCCAGATGTTTGCAAGATGTAGCATGAAGCAGGCCTAATGTAACAATTCCCACCCTTCCCAGTTCTAAGGATGTTTCTGCTGCAGCTCCCAGCCCTGTAAACAAAGGATAAGAGTGTGGCAGTAGTTGCATGTAAGCCCAGCATTTCCCCAGCTGTTTTTTTCCAAAAGTGCAAGAAATAGTGTTTTTATTGATTTCCATGGTATTAAAAGGACCTGCTAAACTGCAGTATATGTTCTGCATGTATTGGATTATTTCCCAGAGAATATTCCCAAGAGATTTGTGAGGTCAAACTGGGACCTCTCCCAGAGAAGGAATTCCACCATGTCTTTTGGCATCTGTTTCTCTAGGCTAAAAGGGTGCATTAGGAAAGCTTTCCCATCAGCTGCTTGTCTGCTTTCCCTCACTCCAGTGCATGAGCTCTGCTCTACCCTCCTGAAACTGCTTGTTGTCCCAGCTGTCCCAGGCTGCCTTGGCAGCCTCTGATGTCTCCCTCACCCTTTGCAGATGCCTTTTATCGAGGGGACAAACTGGTCAACTTGAAGCAGATTGCAGACGAAGCCATCCGGAAATGTATAGACAAGTAAGTTTGGATTTCCCCCTTGTAGAAAAGGGCATTGCTGCCAGAATCTTCTCCAGCACAAATGGGAGTTGTCACAGGTGGGCAAACTCTGCAGCAGGTCTGACACAAACAGTCATCAGATGTTACAGAAAGGGAACTAATCCTGCTGAAATGACTTTGCCAAGCTTACAGACACGGCATCTGTGGAGCTTGTGTGAGACTGAATGTGGGTTTGTGTGTTAGATCAAACATGGAAATTCAGGGCAGATAGTCTGCATGTTAGAAATTCAAACTCTTTAGGAAAACATAAGTCTTTATGTCTGTAAAAATAGGCACCTGGGAGGACAGAAGTGATCCTGAAGGTGGGAATTAACTAGTAGAGACTGTGTTGATACCCTGAACAGAGCTGAAAGGAAATAAGATCATTCTGCCAGTGTTTTGTAGGCTGTCTTAGCCCTCATGAGTGAGCAATCACCTACCACATTTCCTTGATGTATACTCAGGCTATGGAAGCCTTTCCTCCCTCTGAGATAGTCAGTCATGCCTAGGGATTGGAGTAGCCACTAACATCTGGTAGGAGGGCTTGTTCCTGGTCACAGGCAGGCAAATTTGGGATTTGTAAGGAATCTCCACTGCAGTGTCCTGGGACTTGTGGGACCTCCACTTTCTCCCCAGGAATCATACCTGATAAATTCCCAGTAAGCTGTGCACAGGCTGTTCCTGCTCTCCAAGCTGTTCCTGTGGCTGATGTCCTTGGAAGTTTGTGGTGTACCTGGAATTTGCATGGCAGCAAATGCTCCAGCTCAACAAAAAGAGCTCCAGGCCCCTGCCCTGTCTCCAGTGCTGCCTGTGAATCCCAGGAAGGGCTGGCTCAGCCCCTGAGCAGCCCAGTGTGACAGCTCCTGCCTTTTACAGGGGATCCTCTTTGAAAAAGTGCATCGTGGTGAAGCACCTGGGCAGGGAAGAGATAACAGGGGATGGGACCTGCAGCAAGTCTCCGCCTCTGAAAAGGCTGTGCCAGGAAGTGCAGGTGTGTTCCTGGTGGGATGAGAGGGGGGTTTTATTACATGGGCCTGACACCAGGAAATTGGTCAGTGCAAAACCACTGCAGTGGTTCCCTGAATGCTCCTTTTCTGACTCCTGTTCCTGTTTTCATCCCTCCTTGCTGATGTTGCCATGTGAATGGTCTGAAAAACGGTTCCTTTTCCTTACCAAGATCCTCTCTCTGCTGCTTCCTTTAACACCCTCACAAGCTCCCAGCCCACAGCACCCCTGGGTACATCTCCAAAGCCACTAAGAACAAGATGCCTGTTTTCCTCTGCCTAGTTCAAGGCTTTTCATCCCTTACCCTTTGTCTCTCTCTCCTTTTGTGCAAAGACCAATGCAGTGCTGCACTGTAGCTGTGACAGTGGCAGCAGGAGAGGAAACCCAGGAGATTTGTGCTCATGGCGTGAGCTCAGTGCAGCCCTGTGACAGGGCAGCAATTCTCTGCTGAGAGCAGAGCAGGGTCTGTGCAGCTGGCACAGGGACTCTGTCAGCTCTCAGCTTGGGACTTTCCTCTGCAACTGCAAGCAGATGAAAGAATGTGGGCCAGACATATGGGATGAGATGGGGGTGGGAGGAGGAGCTGTGGCTGCCTGCTGAGCAGCCCTGCTGTGCCCAGCCCTTACCTGCTCCAAAGGCCGGTTACTTTCAGCTACCCCACAGCTCCAAATCTTGCCACGTTGTCTTCTGTCACTCCGTGTTGGGTGATTATTTGCACTGAGTTATCCCCAGGCTTCTGCTGGCTCAGAAATGGGTTGTGTTTGGGGAGTATGTGAGCTTTAGACTCTGCTTTCAGGAGGAGTGGTCTGTGCACGTCCCTGGAACAAGAAGATTCTCTGTCTTTGAGTTATGTTCCCTCATTCAGCCATGTTCATTTTACTGGGGTGTTGCTCTTTGTTTGACAGCCTTGGCCTGCTCTGCCCCTTCTCTTGTGAGGGCAGGGTAGATGCAAAGGAATGGGAAAACTGGAGCAGAGCAACCCTGCTGTGTGAGGTTTCCCTGGCAGGGTGATTGCAGGGCAGCCTGTCCCTGTGCTAGTTTCAGGAGGTGAGGTGAGGTTTTTGTGCAGAATATCCTGGGGGGAGGCTGGAGGGTGTCTCTTATCCTTTGACTCTCTTTACTTGTTTTGACACTTTGTTAAGGATTCTTTTCCTTGTGGATGCATTGGTTTGTGTGAAACTATTGGATGGTCTGTGAGCTGTGTGCTGGCTCTGTGCCTCTGTTCCCAGCCAGCCATGTCCAGGTAGTGGCCTTGGGG
>PYHW01009629.1:791126-811459 GCA_013186435.1 Turdus rufiventris
GCCTTGGGGGCAGCTGGTACCCAGGGAAGGTGATGGAAATGGGCAGGCTTCTGCTAAGAGGGCATCTCCTGGCCTGGCCCTGGATCTGAGCATTTCCCAGCCTGCCAAGATAATTTCCCAGCATCTGGGCCTGTGGGCTTCCAGCTCCCTGCCTGCAAAGCCCGGTGTGGATCCTACACTTCCCAGATTTCACACCTTCTTTGTGGATTTTTAACAGGAAAAAAAGACTGAAAGCTCACAGAGACTCCATCCCAAGGTATTTACACACAGCACTGCCTTCCTCTTTTTGGCACCTCCTGTCTGCTTCCCATGCAGCTCCCCACCACCCTTAACTGCTCTGGCTGCCCATCCACACATTGCCCTCCTAACCATGGTGCCAGCAGGTGCATGTCAGTGACAGCCCCCACCCAGCTTGGCAGAGCTGCCCATGGTGTGGGGGTGAGTGCAGTGCCACCAGTGCTTCCAGGAACAGACCCACATCTGTGAGCCCTGGTGCTGGGGGAGTGCAGAGCCACTGGGGTGCACTGTCAGCATCCAGGCCAGGGGTTGGCTCTCTGCCTTTCAAAAGCAGCTCTCACAATGCATTTCCCTTTGTGGGGAAGCTGGCAGGGGTCACCTGCAGCTTCCTGGCCACAGGCAGCAAACCTGGATCTCCAGACCCAGCATGTGGACTCTGCCTGCCTCATCCAAGGAGCTGTGGCCTCTGGACCCCCAGAGCAGGCAGGCAGAGACACACAGTGCCATGGGTCTGACCTCCTCCCTGGGGCATGGAGGCTGGGTGCTAAATCAGGGATCCTTCAAGGAGGGATGCAAGAGAAAACTGCATAGCCTTGGGCTTGTTTACTTGGTGTCTTGCTGAGAGCTTGCTGGTGGGACAGAATTGTGGAAACTGCTTTGCCAGGTAAAACCAGGAGCCCTGGGGGTCCATGAAAGCTTTCCAAGTGGGCTTAGTTGTGCCAAACTGTCAAACAGCTGGTGTCCCCTGCACCACATGTGCAGGAGCTGTGTGCCGGGCTATGGGATCCCAGCGCCTCCAAGATGTCTCATGAACATCTTTAGTCTGCAGAATCACCATGTGGCTGCTCTCTGTGCACCCAAACTGAGGGAGCTGTGGTGGGTCTGGCTTTGTGAGGAGGAAGTGTGCAGGCTCTGGGTCAGGTGCCTGCCCTCACAGAGATGTGGAAAGTGGAGGTCTGAGCTGAGGATGGGGCATGTTCCCTGCCCAGCTTCCCCCAGGCTTCTCTGAGGAAAGGTGAGAAGGTCAGGGGAAGTTACGTCTTGGCTCTGAACTGTGCCACCACCCTGGAGACGTGAGCAGCCACAGCAACCCTCAGGGTGACCTCTGCCCATCAGTCACGGGCTTGGTGACTCTGTCACAGTTCTGGCATCTTCAAGTCAGCCAGTGTTGGATGGCTCTGCATTGGTGCAATTGCTTCTTACCAGGGTAGTTAAAAATGCAGAGAACAGATTTTTGGGGGGCCTACAGGGCCAAGCAGTGTGAGCTGCTGCTTGTCTCGGGTCGTGCTTCTGTCAGGGTCCCCACAAGGTGTGTGGGACAGTTGGCTGTGGGATGTGTGGCTGTGCTTGCTGCTTGGCTGTGGGACTGCAGCTCAGGGCAGCCCCACAGGGCAGGAGGAGCCTGACTGTGGGAACAGCCTGGAGCGGCTGCTGCCAGCCTCTCCTGGCTGCCACCCACGGGGATTCATCGCCCTTACCTCAGGTCTGGACACTCTGCTTCAGGTGTTGCAGCCAGACCATGTTTAAAGGTGTTCCTTGTGGCTGTGGGCTGTGGAAAGGAGCTTTGGGAGTGGGAGCTGCAGCTCTGGTGCATGGTTTGCAGCAGGCTGTGCTGTGAACACTCCGTGGCCCGTGAGGGGGGCGAGGTTTGGGCTGTGCTCCTCATCCCCTGTCTTGTTTTTGGACAAGCCTGTTTGTAATCTCACACTTTCCTCAGACCCCCTGGAACCCAGCCATGGACACGTGGTGGCACGAGCTGATGCGTGGTGCCAGCACAGAGTGTGAGCCCGAGTGGTGCGACGCCGAGGACGAGCTCTTCATCCTCTACACGAGCGGCTCCACTGGAAAACCCAAGGTGTGCTCCCAGCTCCCTGCACAGGACAGGCTGAGCCACAAACCCTTGAGCTGGGGGAGCTGGTGAGGGGTGAGCTGGGAGGCCCCAGCAGGAAGAGGAGCCACAGAGGTCTTGGGAAGAGGCTGTGCTGGTCATTCCTGCTCAGCTGCTCTTGGAGCTCAGTGATGCTCAGCTGAGCCTGGCAGGGGGAGGATGATGGTGGGAGCTCACCCTGACATTCCTGTGCCTTCTCCTCGCAGGGTGTGCTGCACACCGTGGGTGGGTACATGATTTTTGCCGCCTCCTCCTTTAAATACGTGTTTGATTACCAAGCTGAGGATGTGTACTGGTGCACGGCCGACATCGGATGGATAACGGGCCATTCCTACCTCACCTACGGCCCGCTGGCAAACGGGGCCACCAGCGTGTTGGTGAGTGCTGTGTGCCAGTGGCTGCTTTCCCTCCAGGAAAACAGAGATGTGATGGTGTGCAGGGCTCTGTGAGGAAGGGTGGTGCTCAAGGGAGGGCATGGTGGTTGTTCAGGGGAGCAGTCTGTGTGTGGCTTTTGGCTGGTTAATTTTTTCAAATGCTCCCCTGTTTCTTTCCCATAAAAGTACAAGCCTGTGTACCAATGGAGTGAGGGCTGCGCTGACTTAATGGAAAAACTCAATCAGGGAAGGATGTTTTCCCTGCTGATGCTGATTTGACAACTTCTTGTTTAACTCCTGTATCTGTCTTGGCAGTGTAACAGATCAGGGAGCCAGAGACGTGTACTCAAGAATCCCCAGGGAAATGCGAGCAGGAAAATCGCTGTTATGTTGGGGGAGGCCTTTAGGGAGTTCTTGGTACTTTGGGTTGTGATTGTGTCACAGTGTTTGGGCCTCTTGCCCTTTGCCACGTGGACGGGGTCATTTGGTACTGTATCACTGTGGGGCCACCCAAGTGCCTGTGCTGCAAGGAGGTGTCAGGGGACATCTGCTAGACTGAGGGGGGATGACACCAGCCCAGTGAGGGGGGTCCCTGACCTGGGCTGGTTTCACTGTGTGCTACCCCTGCAAGGACATGCTGGGGAACAGCTGTGTCACTCCTCTATCTCCTGCTCAGTTTGAAGGTGTCCCCACCTACCCAGATGTTGGCAGAATGTGGAGCATCATTGACAAGTACAAGGTGACCAAGTTCTACACAGCACCCACGGCCATCCGGCTGCTGATGAAGTACGGCGAGGAGCCCGTCAAAAAGTGAGTGCCAGTCCCAGTGGCGTGGGGACAATGGCTGTGCACAGCAGGGCTGAGTGGAAGATGCCAAAATGACCCAGGTCTCCTCTCTTCCCCCATGGAAGAGTGCTGAGAAAGCTCTGACCTGGAAAGTCCATTTTGGGTAACCCAGGGGTTCCTGCAGGCTCTGCTGTGCAGCAGGCTCACAGCTCCATAGCCTGCTGAGCCCCTGCCAGCTCCCTCCTCTCTGCAGGCACAGCAGGAAATCCCTGAAGGTGCTGGGGACTGTGGGTGAGCCCATCAACCCCGAGGCCTGGCTGTGGTACTACCGTGTGGTGGGAGAGGAGAGGTGTCCCATTGTGGACACCTTCTGGCAGACAGAGACGGTGAGTCCTTGCTCTGTGTCCCGGCACCTCTCTGTCCCTTGTGCTCCCTGCAGGGCATCTTTGCAGGCTTCCCATAGTGGGGTTTGGGGTCTGTGAGGACTTGTTTGGCCTGCCCAGGAAACTCTGATGTGCCCCTTCTCTTTCTGTCCTGGAACTCAAACAGGCTTCAAGGGGAAACCTTCCTCTCCAAATGATATCTTCCAAACTCTGCTCTGGACACTTCTCTCCTGCCCCTCTTTGTCTCCCCCAGCAGCTCCAAAGCTTTGTGCCTAGATCCCCCATCCACTGCCAGATCCTTCCTAGGGCCCATCTCCCACCTGCCCTGAGTAGCCCTGACTGGGATGTGCTGTTCCCAGAGCTGATAGCTCAGCTGTGGGATGGGCTGGCGCAGCTCAAACTCACTGGGTTTTGCTTCTCTTTGCAGGGAGGCCACATGCTGACACCCCTTCCTGCTGCCACCCCCATGAAGCCAGGCTCTGCTGTGAGTACTTGTGTTCTCCCCAGGAACCTCAGCGGGGCCCTGTCTATGCCATGGCTGGGTGGCTGCAGCCTGCTAGGGGGTGAGGGGACAGTGGTGCACGTGGGGAGGTGACCATCACCCAAAATCCCAGGCCCTGTGCAGCCACGCTTGTGGGCCCCGTGTTCCACAGCTCTCCAGAGGTGCCCTTGCCCTGCCTCCTACTCCCTCTAGTTAATAGGAGTCTATTGCAGGGATTTACCTCCATCTCTCCTTTCTCCCTGGTCCTCATGGCAGACATTCCCCTTTTTTGGTGTGGTCCCTGCCATCCTGAGCGAGTCGGGGGAAGAGCTGGAAGGAGAAGCAGAAGGTTACCTGGTAAGGAAGGGCTGATCTTCCCCACCCTCCCTTTACCCATTCCCTGTGAGCTCTGGGACATTCCTGGTAGAATCCCCTTATCTTTGGCCCAGGGAAGGGGTAGAGTTCACCATCCCTGGAAGTGTTCAGAAATTGTATGGAGGTGGCACTTGAGGATATGGTTTAGTGATGAATGTGGGTGATAGTTGGACTGTGGGAATTTTTAAGGACCCATTTAAAAATTTTGTGATTCTACTTCCACTAACTCTGGTCCACACAAGGAACCCCCTTGGGTGGTGGGAACTCCCTCCAAGGTGATAATTTTGTGGGAGCTTTTACAGCTGATCACTAAATGCACTTGCATGTGTGGGCTGGGCAGGAGAATGGGAACTACTGCTCAGCCAAGCTCCTTCCCCCTCACCAAAGCTGGTGAGACTTTCCCAGTGGATCAGTGCTGGCAGCAAGTGTCTGAGTGCTACTCACGGCTGTCTCTGACATCTCTCTCACTGTGGTGCAAACCTGGGTTGTTGGTTTGGCTCTCACTGCCTCAGCTCTGTGTTTCTGGCCCCAAGGTGTTCAAGCAGCCCTGGCCAGGGATCATGCGCACGCTCTACGGAAAGCACCAACAGTTTGAAACCATTTACTTCAAGAAGTTCCCTGGGTACTACGTGACAGGCGATGGTAAGGTGGTCCAGGCTGCTCTGGTCACAGGGACCTGG
Source organism: Turdus rufiventris (assembly GCA_013186435.1). Classification (NCBI taxonomy): domain Eukaryota; kingdom Metazoa; phylum Chordata; class Aves; order Passeriformes; family Turdidae; genus Turdus; species Turdus rufiventris. The sequence continues at coordinate 796,331 of PYHW01009629.1, forward strand.
GGATAGCAGTGGAAATCTTGCCCTGTCCTGCCCTCAGAATCCCTTATCAGTTGCTCCAAGGGCTGGCACTGCTGCCTCACACTCATTTCTGGTTATTTTTAGGTTGCAGAAGAGATAAAGATGGTTATTACTGGATCACAGGGCGAATTGATGACATGTTGAATGTTTCTGGTAAGAAGGAGTTTTGTCTTCAGTGGGACCAATGTGCTTTCTGACACCTTGCTTTGTGACACTTCTGCATCCATTTCAAAAGCCACCTGCTTTATGGGGATAATTCTTCCCAGCAATCTGTCCTCAAAGTGGATCTAGTTGCTGGGTCAGGGTTATTTCAGGGACACACAAGTTTATGACTTAGTGACTTCCTGCACCATTTTCCCTGGAGACAAAGCCTTGGAAGGAAGGAACCTTCTGTAACCAGCCAGGGCACCTCTGCTCAAGAATTTAGGGCCACAGGGAATCACAGAGTTTGGGCAGGACCGTGGGGTTGCTAGTCCAGCCTATTGCTCCATGGGAGAGCTCACCTCAAAGCTCGATCAGGCTGCTCAGAGCTCTGAAGATTCTCCCACCTCTCTTGACTGAGTCTATGAGATTCAGCTGCTTCTCAGCCCATCATTTTCCGTATACTCTATTTAACAGTTCCCTTCCTCCTTTCCTGGAGCCTGTATCCTCCAGGCATGTCCTGCTGGCTCTGAGGTGCTGCTTTACTTGTCCCTGGATCAAATCAGATCCTTTCACCTGACCAGCAGAGCCTGATTTGCCACCAACTGATCATTCTGGGAGTTGACCACCTTCCTGTGGCTTTCTGTGACAGCAGTGCTGGGGTGGAATGTCAGAGCACAGGTACAGGAGCAGAGGTGTGCAGGACTGAGTTGTGCCCCTGCCCAAGATGTGGGATGTCATTGCCCCTCCTCACAGCATTGGGCTGGATCCTGGACTCTGCAGATTCAACCTCTTGCTCTGCACCTTCCAGCGGACCATGTGGGCAGGGCTCCTCTTGCCAAATCCAGCTCCTCCTCAGCCTGTGCCTTCGAAGGGCTGTGAACTGTTCATCATCTGTTCCAGAAAGCAGCCTAAAGGTGGGAGGGGGAGCAGCCAGGGGAGGTGGCTTACACCCAGCAGCTTCCAGAGCTCTGTGGAAATGAGTTTCACTCTCCAGCTGTTGTCCTGATGCTCTCAAATACAGATTAGTGCCTTTTACAGCCTCAGGCCTCTTCCTGCAGGTCTATAAAGCTCTGCCTCCCTCTTGTTTCCAGGCCACTTGCTGAGCACGGCAGAGGTGGAGTCGGCCCTGGTGGAGCACCCGGCGGTGGCCGAGGCTGCCGTGGTGAGCCACCCCCACCCCCTGAAGGGCGAGTGCCTCTACTGCTTTGTGACCCTGAGAGAGGGCCACGAGTTCACCAAGAACCTCCCAGATGAGCTCAAAAGACAAGGTAGCAGCAGCCACATATTGGGGAGCAGGCAGGGGGAGGGCAGGTGATGGAGGGGTTAAGGGCTTGGGTGCTTGCCTGTGGTCTGGGGAATGCAGTGTGGACAACTGCCACAAGGTGCCTCTTGATTACAGAGCTCTGCTGACAAAGACTAAAATTAGTTCTCCCACAGGCCTCTGGCTGCTCATGTGATGCCATCTCTGCCTCATGGCAGCCCTGTGAGGAACTGGGGTGCTCAGCAGGCTTTTGTTTGCAGCAGACTGGGACATCCTGGGAGGATCATGGGGTTTCTTTAGGGTGGTGCTCTGCATGTTTGTGCTCTGCTCTCAAGGAGCTGTTTCACTGCAAACTGCAGCATTGAATACACAAAACAGACCCGGGGCAGCTTTTTCCCTGGAGGAATCCAAGAGTGAATCAATCCTTGCTCTGTCGAAATGGTCATGGTGTTGGTTGTAGCTGTTGGGGAGGTCTCTGGAAGATGAAGGGAATAAAAGAATGAGTGCTCTCCCTGTTGGGGAGATGTGCTTATGGCCCTGTTGGCATTGCAGGTCCTGCTGTCTCCTCCCACTGTGCGGAGGCTCAGGTGGATCAGCCCCAGGCATTGCCCTGCCAGGTGTCCCAGGAGCTGGGCTGCTTCTATCCTGACTGGAAAGGATGTTTGGCTTCTTGTCCCTACAATGAAAAATCTCTTTTTTTTTTTTTTGCAGTCAGAGAAAAAATCGGGCCCATAGCAACACCTGATTACATCCAGTACGCCCCCAGCCTGCCCAAAACCCGCTCAGGTGAGTTCCAGGAATGGTGCTGGGGAGCACTGGACGGTTCCTGCCAGTGGAAGTTGATCAACTCTGCTCTGCTTGTCCAGTGCTGCTCAGATTGGGGAGGTGCAAGCTCAGGGTGAGCAGAATGCTCACCAGAGGTTTGGTACTCCCACTTCTAAGGATACTGAAGAGATGTCCTGACTGCTGAGGAGAGGGACTTTTTATATGGACAGATAATGAAAAACAAGAGGTGATGGTTTTAAACTGGTGGAGGGCAGATGTAAATTAAATAGACATAAGGAAGGAATTGTTCCCTGTGAGGGTGCTGAGGCCCTGGCACAGGGTGCCCAGAGAAGCTGTGGCTGGCCCTGGATCCCTGGCAGTGTCCAAGGCCAGGCTGGACATTGGGGCTTGGAGCAACCTGGGCTAGTAGAAGGTGTCCCTGCCATGGCAGGGGGTTGGAAAGAGATGATCTTTAAGGTCCCTTCCAACCCAGACCATTCTGGGATTCTGACTCCTGCTTCCCTTTCTGGCTGTCATTCCAGGAAAGATCACCAGACGGATATTGAGGAAGATTGCCAATAATGACCACGATCTGGGGGACATCTCCACCTTGGCAGACCCAGGCATCATCAAACAGCTTTTTAACAGCAGATGTGACACTAAGCAGTAGCAGCAGGACCTGTCCCTGCTGAGCAGAACAGTGGCAGTGGCACCTCATGAGCAGGTCCCTCCAACAGCCACTGCCTGCCTGGGAAGGAAACCTTCACCTGTTGAATTGAATGTACCAATCATAGGAACGAGGAGAGTCTGGCTCTGGAGAGGCCGTGCCCATGCCCTGGAGGAGATGTCTGTTGTGTTCCAGATGGATGTCACACATCTAAGGGTCAGCCTGCTACACAGAGGGACTCGTCCTCCTCCCTTTTCAGCACCTCGTTCTTGATTTTAATTTAATTTGCGGGGGTGGGGGAGAGGCTATTAATTTACTTTATGTCCTGGAGGGGCCCTGGCACCTTGTGCACCATGGGAAAGGAGCTTTAGGGGTTGGAGGGGAAGTGATGCTGGAGTTACTCAATGCAGGCAGGCCTGGGAGGTGCATCTGCCACTGTCCACAGAGCAGCTGAGCTTCCTTTTATCCTCAGAGTGCTGCAAGAGCGCTGCAGCAGCCACATCATCACTGCACAGCTGTGCTCATCCTGCCTCCACTGTCCTGCTGCTAGCACAGCTTCCAGGGGAGTGGGGCAAGGCTCCAGGGAGCTCTGCCCTTTGAACAGCATTTTTGGGGCAGTGTGATACGAGATCTGCTGCTTCCTGACTGTATTGTGCCAGCTGGTGCATTGTCCCCGGTCCAGGATTCTTCACTGGCCATGGACACTGCAGGGAGCAGGAAGGGAAAAGCCTTGGTGTGACATGTTCCCTGGAGCCCCGGTTCCTCCAGCCCTGCTGCCACCAGCTCACAGCTGAACCAGAGCTGCAGCAGCTGGGTGCTCCTTTGGCGTCCTGCAGGAGGATTGGGAGCTGTTACACCAAAGGGTGGAAGGGAAATGGAGCCAGGCAGAGGCACCTTTCCCACAGCACCATGACCACTGCTGCAGCAGAGAAACAAAGGCAGGCAGGGCTGTGGGAGTCCTACACGTTTCCTCAGCAGGAAAAAATGGCAGGAGATGTTTAAATTCAGTGTTTGCTTAAATCTGACACGGCTTAAGGCTGATCAGAGCTGAAGGCCCCCAGACCTCTTTCCCAAGAGCCTGACCACCACCATGGTCCTGCCAAAGCCATCCTTCCTCCAGTGAAGGACTTTTAACTCCAGCTAGGGCTGAGCTGGGGCTGATACCTCCTTTGCAATGTCTCCATGAAACCTGCATGTGAATTGTTTGATTTTGCACTTAAACCAAAGGAGAACTGGGTTTTAAAACTTGCTGCAACAGCTGTTTCGAGGAGTGCCAGTGGACAGGGATTACCTGCAACCTGAGCTGACTTGGGGCTGGAAAGGAGGAGCACCCTCTGGGTTGGAGTGCTCAGGGCAGATGTTGGGATGCTCTGCTGGGCTGTTGGCCAAGTCCCAAATCTCACTTGTTACCTGCTGCTCTCACTGGCACAGCACCTGTGTCACCTGTAACCTCGGTGCCTGCCTGTGTCCCATGTGTCCCCACAGCTCTGGATTGTGCCACCTTGGTGACAAGGATTCCTACATCATCGTTCCTCCTATTACTCTTTGTCAGCTATCTAATTTTGGCTGGAAGACAGTGAAAATTTAATGCAAAATGGAATAAAATTCAAGAAAACAAAATGGAAACAACTTTGGAGTGTGCTGTTGAGTCCAGGGTGTTCAGTGGAGTTGGAGTGGCCATGCCAGATACAGGATTGGTGATGGGGAGGGGTAGGTTCCTGCCAGCATGATGGTTTTCCATGGACTGGGATTTACTGTGGCTGGCTGTGCTGGCTCCAGGGCAGCAGCCTGTGCCTCAGTTTCTCCCCGGTCTCCAGGCAGTGCTGCTCCAAGGCTCATGGAAAGCACAAGGCAGTGTGACACCCACCTGTCACCACCCCCTGCATGCAGCACTGGTGCCAGGGAGGCTCAGGGCTGTCAGCAGAGCTCAGGGCTGCCTCACCTCCACCCCAGGCCTGGTCCCCTTCCAGGCACAGCCTTGGCTCTCTGCACACCTGGCCAGGTGTGACCCTGGGCTCAGACAAACCTGGCACAAACAGCAGTCAGATTGCACATTCCTTTTAATCTCTGGCTTGGGGTAATCAATCCCCCAACAAAACACCCAGGCATCCCAGTTTCAGTCACACTTGAAGAATGGAGCAGTTTCCCAGGTGACTGAGTGGTGATTGATGCCACAGCAGCAAAGAGCCAGCAGTGCTGTCACTCAGCCATGGCTGTGACACACCCATTCTGCAGGAATTCTGCTTTTGTGCTGGTTCTGCCACTCAGCACATCCATTCTTCAGGAATTCTGCCTCTGTGCAGAATTCTGTGTAACTGACAGAGCTGGGCTGAGGCTGCCTGGGCTCTTCAGTGCCAGAAAGGTGCAGCTTTTAGGGCTGAGGAGGAAAGGGGGCTGGAGGAAGAGGCAGAAGAGCTTGAGCAGGAGAGCCCTCACTCCTCCACTGCTGTTCCCATTGATCCATAAAACCTGGAGGGAGCCATGTCTCCCCCTGCACTAGTGCTGGTCCCAAAGTAAGGTGCTTGGAGCTGGGGCTGTGCTGCCCAGCCTCCCCTGCAATTCCTTTGCTTCCTCACCACAGAGGTCCCAATCTCAGCAGGACCATTCCCAAGGCTGGGGCTCCCTGACAGGAAGATGCTGTGTTTGATTTGCAGTGGGATGCACTGGCACAAACCCAAAGTGATTTGGGATTTATCAACACACACAAAGCTCCAATTCACTGCTGCCTTGGGAGCTGAGGGATTCTTACATCAGCCTCTGGAGATCTGTTGCACAGGACAGCAGGAGGCAGTGGGAGCCTGCCTTGGACCCTGCACTGCTGCCTGCCCTGCATGGCACAGAGGCACAGTTTGGGACGAGCCCCCAGTTCAGTAAAACAGGAGTTGGGCAAAGCAAAAGCAAGCAAAAGGCCCTTGGGCACAGTACCCAGGGCAGCTGTGCCTGGTGCAGGAACCCTGAGGATCCTCAAGCACAGGGGAAAAGAGGACAGCAGCAGCACAGGGAGGAGGGCTGGAGGGGCTGAGTGGAGCTGGGCTCTCCCTCTTTAAGCTGGAGAGCACTGAGGCACTGGATGAAAGTAAAGGCTGATACTTGCCCATCCACTTTTCTTCTCTCATTCCTTAGGCTGTGCATACTCCAGAAATCATGCAGCAGCAAGCAGCTCAGAAGTGGGAGCAGCACAAAGGCCTGTTGTGGCACATTGACCCTTTGCTCTACGTTCCCCTGCCCCCAGGCCAGGCCACAAGGGAACATCCAGAACCCTGCAGGCCTGGGAGTCACAGCAGGGCTGTGCCAGGGCAGGGCCTCCTGAGCAGGCAGAGCAAGAGAATCTTTCTTCCTGGAGGGGGAATCACCAGAAGAAGCTGGGGCTGGCACCCAGGACCTTTGAGCAGCTGCACCACACAGTCCCTCCTCACAGCCTCCAGCACATTGGACCTTGGCAAGCACACTCTAAGGAGAAACCCCTGGGGCAGATCAGCTCTTCAGGCAGCAGAGAGGAGGGTGGGTCATGGCTCCTCACACCAGGTATGGTGTGTCCAGCACGGCCACCCCGGCTGCCACGCCGCCGTCCGCGTGCTCGATGGCCTTGGTGCGCAGCAGGTGACCAGCGGCCTCGTTCAGCACCAGCTCCTGGCCCTGCCTGCAAAGGAGAGGGAAGCTGAGTCCCTGCAAAGCAGAGCTCCTGGCATTTCTCTGGGGCAGTAGAATGCACCGCCCCTGTCAGCACACAGGGCAGGGCAGAGCCCCAGGGCTAACATGGGGGCCCTGCAGTGCTGGCTGCACTGGCCCTTCTGCAAATGGGCAGTGCCAGGGGCTGAACGCTGCCAAAGCACCTTTGTTCCCAAAACTGTGGGAAAAGGACTTTCATTTATACCCTATAGAAACGTGGCCTATGAGGGTTTTAAACAAAAGCAGCTCCTATCAGGGCTGAACAGGCATTAGGCCTTCAGGTATTTCAGAGATCACCAGGGCTTCAAGAAAACCACACACGTGGCTGCATCCAGAACCCAAGAAGTGCTCCCAGAAATCAGGGACGAGACACATTGATCCCAAGATCCCATCACACCTGTAAATGCCAGCACAAGCTCTATGGTTTTCCAACAGCTCATTTGGCAGCAGGGTCAGAGCAGCAGCTCAGTGTGTGCACACACTCAGAGCTGCTGCCAGAGGCACAGACTGAATGGTCACATCTGTCCCCTGCACCTGTCTGTCCCCAGACATCTGTCCTGCTGCTTGGGCAGCACAGAGAGCAAAATGCCCTGGAACACAAGCATATTCCTCACCTGACATAGACACCAAAGATCCCGAGCTCAGAGATGCACTGGGACACTTTGAGGGGACTGTGAGCCCTCAGCAAGTAATTCAGTGCTGGCTGGGGTCTGATCTTATCCATCAGGATGTAGGAGGTTCTCTCAGGGCTGTCTTTGATCTTCTCCAGAACCTCTCTGAGCTCTTCACCATAGAGGTTGTTCCCTGGCAAACAAAACCAGCACATCAATCCCTTCCTGGACAGCAGAGGCCCCTGGCCCCAGATGCATGGCCCTGGCAGCTGAAATAACCCAGCCCTTGCCTCCCCAGGTGCTGCATGGGTCTCCACACCCAGCACCACGGCCTTGGAACTCCTTCAGGAACAGCACTGAATTAGTGACAGGACTACAGGACTAGTCCCCATGGCTACAAGTAGCCACAAGCCACCCTTTATTCAACACAAGACCAGGAGCCAGCACAGAGCTACTGCCTGTCCCAAATACAGCACAAAGCACAGTGGAAACCCTCAGGGGCCCAGCCCAGCTCACACCCCCACAGCCCAGCTCATACCTCCACCTTCACGCTGAGGCTTCAGCACGAAGCGGTCGGGGTCAGCAATGGCAGCGGCAGCTATTCTGTCACCCTCTTCACCCTGGCAGGGAAGAATGGGAACAGGTGGACATCAGGAAGAATTTCTTCACGTACAGGGTTGTTTCACATTGGAACGGGCTGGATGGAGTCACCAGCCCTGCAGGTGTTCAAGGAATGATGGGATGTGGCAGTCAGTGCCATGGTCGAGTTGATAATGTGGTGTTTGGTCAAAGGTTGGACTCAATGCTTGGAGGGTTTTTCCAACCTAAATGATTCTGCCAACAGCAAAGCATCAGGGAGTAGCAGGGGCTCCTCAGCAGATCCCTCTGAGCAGAGGTATCAACAAACTCCCCAAGAACCACAACAAAGCCCTTTCTTCTTCTGAGCCAAAGGTGTGCATTTCCATCCCTGCTCCCACTCACCTCGTCCAGGGAGTAGAGTCCTGCAAAGGTGGCTCTTATCCGAGCGATGGCCTCGGGGTGGCCTGGCAGCAGCTTCTCCAGCATGCCCGGCCGGCTGAGCTCCTGCTGCACCTTCTTGGTGCCTGCCAGCTGCGTGGCAATGTCGGGGCACTTCACTGCCCGGGACCTCTCCAGCAGCAGCCGCGCCTCCCAGTTCTGAGGCAGCAAAGTAGCAACCACCGCATGAGGGAAAAAAAAAAACACACAAAAGGTTTGCTCTGCTCTTTTCTGTGCAGTTACCAACATATGGTTTGTCTCCTCCCTGCCTGCTGGCAGCGACAGGGGGTGGGAGTAGCACTCCAGAGAAAAGCAGACATGAATTTCCCAACACCTCTGGGAGCAGCACCGTCAAATTAATCCACTGTGTGCTCCTTCCCCAGCTTGTCCAGTGCTGCCACCTTGAGACACCAGCAAGATCTGCTTTGTGCTATTACCTGCAGCCTGATCGTGCTGAGAGAGCACAGAGTGATCTGTAGACCAAGTCTGAAACTTTTCAGCAGATGCTCATAACCACATTAACCTCTATTGTACAGAAGCAATTCGGTGCTGCACTAAGGGATCACCCCCTGAAGAAGAAAGCCACCCATTTTCCTTACTGCAGGGTCACCCTCCTCTCTCTGGAGTCACAGCTTCCCAATGCTCTCAGCCACACCCAGCAGGACCAACCCCACCCCAGACAGGGTAGCTGTCCCTGGGATTATTCTGAGCTCCCTGGGCAGTGCCCAGCTGCTGGTTTCTGGGGCATGGAGGTGGGTACTGACCTGCTGGTCGTAGACCTGGGGCACGTAGCCCTCTCTGTAATACACCACTGCGACCTCCTGGCCATCCCTGGAATGGAAATCAGAAACGCTCACAGAGCCAGGCCAGGCCCTGCTCCATCCCAGCACCAAGGGGGGATCACAGTCCCCTGCCCCTTCTTCTTGGCCTCTGGCCTTCCTGCTCCTGCCTGCCTCTGAGCAAGCTGAACACTGTAAGCCCTGGCTTCTCTCCACTGAACCAAAGATTGGCCTGCCCCAAAACACAGGGAGCTGAATCTGGCCTCTGCTCTAACCAAACACACAGTAATTCTGACACTGAGCTCAGCACCCTATTTTTAACAGCTTTTACCCCATGCTGGCCTGGGGGCTCAGCCTGGAGAAAAGGAGCCTTCTGGCTCTGCACAACTCCCTGGCAGGAGGGACAGCTGGGGGGATTGGGCTCTGCTCCCAGGGAACATGGCAGGAGGAGAGGAAATGGCCTCACCACAGGAGGTTTAGATTGGAAATTAGGGAAAATCTCCTCACTGAAAGGGTGGTCAAGCACTAGGACAGGTGGCTCAGGCCAGTGGAAGGACTTGAAGATATGAGGCTGTGGCACTTGGGGACATGTTCAGTGGTGCTGGGTTACAGGCTGGACTCTATCTCAGAGATCTTTTCCAACCTTAACAGCTCTATGATTCTTGAAGCCATAGAGAACAAGGTTCTTCTGTGGCAGCTCAACAACCTGACAGGCATCAAAGCACCCTGCCAGGGCTGGGCTGGCAGCACTGCTGTAGAACCCCACACCCCAGCTTTGGCCTCCACACTGTGCACTTGGTGTGGGAGCTGCTGGAAGGCAGACAGGATGGGACCCTGCAGTGACAAGGGAGGATGCTCAGGAGGAAGCACGAGGGATACACTTTCCCCTCAACTACCCAGCCATAACAAATATATTCATTAATTAAACACAGCACAGGCCCCAAAGCTCAAACCATGACAAAATCAGCCTCACTACAGAAAAATCACTGCCATGAAACCACATCTTCCCTTAGGTTCACACAGCTCCCAACACATTACCTGGAAATAGGACAAACGTCACACATGGGACCAGCTGGGAGGCTGTGATCCTCCCTGTCCTGGTCTCCACAGGGAACTGAGTGAGTTCAAACCCAAGAGATCCCCAAAGGACATGGAATGCTTCCTCCTCCAGCACTAACAACTAGTCCAGCTCCCACTGGCAGAGTAGCACGTGAACAGTAAACAGGAAATGGCTCTGTGGAAGCCTCTTAAATGGGTAGGGCTGTTCAGAGCAGACCTTTGTGGAGGAGGTAAAGATCCCACAGAGCAATGAAGGCTGAAGCCTGAAGGAGGGAGATTATGACTGCAGCTGTAAGGGACTGATGTCTGTCTGCAAAATCTTACCATGGTGAACAAAACCATCTCAGCTCCAAGAGGAAGCAGCAGCCTGGAGCTGCTGAGCTGTTCTCAGACAGTCACTGCTCAGACTCAGCTCTGGCTGCAAGCTCTCCCTGGCAGCCCCCTGTGCCCCAGAGCTAGCAGGAATGCACACCTTAGCTCATACTCACATGTACAGCCTCCTGCTGGCATCCAGAGAGCCCTGCTCAAAAACATCCCGGAACCGCTTCCTGACCACACGGATATTCCTGCCAAGAGGAGTGCAAGAGTCACCAGGCTGGCCAGAGGTACTTGGGCTGCAAATCATGGGTGGAGTCTGTGGCTGCAGCAAGGAGGATCTGTAGGTTCCTTTACAAATAGCCTCAGGCTTTGTGCTATGGAGCCAGAGAAATCCTACAGCCCAAAAAACTCCCTGTTTAGGAACCTGTTTCCTATGATCTGCCAGCAGTTTGCTCAGCTTTTCATACCAGAAACTTCCTTTCCCATCCCAGGAAAATTCAAACTTCACCTGTTCCAAAGCTCATTTTCTACACAACGCTGATCAAAAATATTCCTCTGGACTTCCTCCACCAGAAACATCACCACAGCCCTGGAAGAGATACCAAGAACATCACTAAACCTTTAAACACCCCACATGCTCCTAGCTGGATCACCAGCTTTCCATCTCTGTGACTCAGGCTCCCTGCACTGCTCCTGTTCATGCTCTCCTCCTCTGTCCTTACCTTTGGGACCCGTAGAGCTGCCAGGCTTTGGCAATTCCCAAGGCCAGCCCCTTCGCTGGGTTGTTGGGCAGCAAGTGTGATGCCTCCTCAGTCTTTCCCAGCACCTTCAACACCAACCTGTGCAACATAAATGCTGTAAATGCCATGGCCATGCCCAACTGGCCCAAAGGAGCAGCTTGGGCTGCACAGGGGCCGTGCAGTGCAGCTGCTGCAGTGCCAGAGGTGTTACTCACCTGTGGACGTCAGCGGTGCGGGACGTGAGCCCCCCGAAGCTGGCGGCAATGGTGTTTATTTCTATCTGCCTCAGAGCTGCTTTGCCATCCAGCCCACAGTCAAACATGTAATCCGAGCGGTTGATGCCCAAAAACACAGTCTGGAACACAGGGAGGGGAGTTGGAGTCTCCTGTCACCTTTAACTGCAAATCCTTTGATGACCTTGCCTCAAAATCCTCCTGGGGCAGATCCAGTCAGAGAATCCTAGAATGGCTTGGAATGCAAGGGACTTTAAAGGCCACCTCATCCCAGCCTCTGCAGTGGGCAGGGACACCTTCCACTAGACCAAGCTGCTCCAAGCCCTGTCCAACCTGGCACTGAATATTTTCAGGGATGGGGCAGCCACAGTTTCTCTGGGCAATCTGTGCCAGCCCCTCACCATCTGCCGAGTAAATTTCCTAATATCTCATCTAAACGTTTTCAGTGTCAGATTGAAGCCATTCCCTCTTGTCCTGTTTGATAAAAACCACTGCAGGTCACACACCTGGGTGCTCTGCCTCCTCCCCAGGGCCCACAGCCATCTCCGAGCTCCAGAGGAGTTCCAACACTCCTGAGAGTAAAGGAGCTTCTGCAGGGATGGCCTGGCTGGTGCAGGTCCCAACAGGACACATGTCCCTGCACACTCTGAGGCTCCCAGAGGACAAACCACATGAAATCCTTCCTCTCCAGGCCAGGCTGTTTCCAGCAGCACCAACCACAGTGCTCAGCTGTTCACCAGGGCAGGGTCCTGAGCTCACCGGCTGTGACAAGACATTGTAGGGAGTGACCAGCCCGGGACAGCTCAGAGTCCACAGTGCCAAAGCTTGCTGCCAGAGTCCAGGCACCCCCACCACAGTGCCAAGGAGCACAGACTACTGAGATCTCCTGCCAAGGTACCTGAGCCAAGCCTTCCTCCAAAACCTGCATGTAGATTCTGAAGAGTCGAGCTGTGAAGTCATCTACCTTGATGGTGCTAGAGAGAAACACAGACCATGTCAGCCCCCTGTTGCTGTCACAGTGGAACAAGAAAATCAATTCTTCTGCAGAAAAAGCCCTTAGCAGGGGCATTCTCCAGCACAAAGAGCAGGGCAGGGCCTCAACCAAGTGCTGTAGCACTGTGAAACACCTCCCCATGAACGCTCAGTGCAAAACCACAACACAAACCCAGTTTGCCAAGCACAGACACTCCACAAAAGGCCCTCCTGTGCAGAGGTGACTCACTGGTAGGACAGAGATGGGACAAGTAAAGGCAAAGAAATGCAGCAGAATTCTGCAGGTTTAAGGAGGAAACCACAGGTCTCTCTGTGCCTCACACACAGTTCAGAGAAACTTTATCCAATCCCCCTGTCCTGTCAGGCTCCATATCCCACACACTGTGGCCCTGCTGGAGTAGATCTGGCTTTTCCTCAGGGCCCCAAATCCCTGAGCAGCACCTCCAGAGAGCTGCCCTGGCACAGGGCAGGCACCTGAGCACGCACAAGCCCTGGGTGCTGCATTCTTTAACCACAGGTACAAACATGTCCCCACAAGCTCTGGCTGCAGCTAGCTCTGGAACACGACCAAGCACTGGAACAGCTCCAAGGGGTCAGGCTTTAACAAAACAAAAGGATGCTGGAAAACAGCCTCCTCTGCTCTGTCCCAGTGCCAGAGGCAGCAGCACGTGCACAGGCAGCACAGAAGGGGCAGTGGGAAGGGAAGAGAGATTTGTGGAAGCATCAGCCCCACAATTATGAGCGACGGGTATGGTCACTCCAGCCCAGGGCAACAGCCACAGATAAACTCAGCAGAACACAGAACCCAGAGCTGGACAGTCCTCCTGCACCCAGAGCTTAYGGCTGGGAAAGAGGGGACAGGGGTGACTGATGAAGGGTGTGGAAACAGAATAGACACCTCCTTTCCATCACTGCTGCATCAGAGCTGGCGGTTACTGGACACATACAGAATAAGACTAACAGAGACTCCTAAATTCCGGACTCAAAGACTCCAGTGATTTGCATTTAAGGCCCAGGAGTCAAAAAGCTCACAAGTATGAATTCACAAGCCTGAAAAAGTGGCAAAGTTGAAGATCATTGCAGGGAATCAGGTCTTGGCCAGATGTCCCATTTTCTGGGGCCCAAGAAGACCTCAGAAAAGTAGAGATGCCAGAAGGGCGATAAAGGCTTTACATTTAAAATATTTCATTAAAATGCAACATGCAGAAACGTTACCTGGCCAGAGTTTGCTCTAGGAATTCTTTGTTTTGACTGATGGCATCCACCAGCAGGTTAAAATCCTGCTGGACAGCATAGGCTTGTTCAAACAAGGCCCGTGGCACTGCGGACGGCAACAGCGTGAAGGGCGCGTAATTCACCACCTGCAAGCAGGGATGCAGCACAGCAGTCAGGTCTGGGCAGCTGAGGAGGAGCTAAGGAGGTGCTTCCTCTGCTTGGCTGTAGGCTGAAGCCACCCCCAGCCCTGCTGGGACTCTACCCTGCTGATTCCTAACTTCTGAGGGTTCTGCTTTATGAACCACTGCAGCTCCAGTGCCTGGGCTGGGCTGACTGCCTCCCCCCCGTCTCCACCAGAACTGGACAGCACTGTCTCCAGAACTTCTCGGGGGCAGAGAAAAGGTTAATTTGCCAGTCCTGGCTGCCAGTTACTTCCTTTGATCCCTGCTCGGTGACTCCAGAGCCCCGGCTCATCCCACATCTCAGGCACAGGGTCACACTCAAAGTCCATATATTACAACACTGAGAAGTCTCCGATTCACCTGGATTTTTACATTAAACAAAGGACACTGGCAGCGTGTTTGGCCTCTCCTCCCAGGTTCCCTCTTCCTCTCACCCTTTGAGATCACACAGAGCTCTGACCTGACATCAAAGAGCAGTGCTGTGGTGAAGATCTCCCTCCTTGCACCCCTGCCAGCTGCCTGCCTGCCCCCAGGCTCTTCAGGGACCCAGTGGTGCCCCACCCCACCTGCACAGGGGTACTTCTTCCTCTGAGACCCTCATGGCATTCTGCTCCAAAGGCTGAGCCACAGAGAGGAAAATCCCACACATCAGCTACCTCCACCCTGTCACCTCAGTATGGGACAAAGGCTGACTGTAGCTGGGAACATGCCAAAAGCAGAGGCCCCTCCATGAGACGCTCCTCTGGGTCAAAGGTACATATGGGTGGAGAGAGGCTGGGAAAGGGATTAACTCCCAGCACCACAACAGGCAATTTCCTAAGCCTTCCCAAATCTACCCCTCTCCCTGGAAAAGGGAATCTCTATGGCAGGGCTGTTCCTTATGGAGCCGCTCCTTGCCCAGGTCTCAGCGCCTCCCCGCGCTGTGCACTCACATCCGAGGCGTGCGGCTGCTCCCCGGTCCGCATCAGCACCCCCGCCAGCAGCGCCGCGTCCACCGCCACCGCCGCCGCCTCCCGCACGGCCGCCTGGTCCTGCAGCACGTCCTGCCAGCCCTCGGCCATGGCAGCTGCGGGCACGGCACAGCGCGGGGTCACCGCCCGTGCCCTGAGCCCCGTGCCCTGCTGCCCCCAGCCCCTGTGTCCTGAGCCCCGGACCCTGCTGCCCCAGCCCATGAGCCCTGCTGCCCCAGCCCCAGCCCCTGTGCCCTGAGCCCGGGCCCTGCTGCCCCAGCCCCTGTCCCCCCGCCGGCCCCCGGTCCCCAGCCGGTCAGTGCGCCCTGACCCCCGACCTGGTCAGCAACCCCCGGCCCCTTCCTGGTTCCCGCTCCCCGAGCCCCAGCCCTTGGCACATCGCTGTCCCCTGAGCCCCAAGCCCTTTGTCCCTCTCCATCTCCCAGGCCCTCACTGACCGACGACCCGCGGGCCCTCCCCAACCCCCGACCTCTCGCCCTCTCCAACA
>PYHW01009629.1:846696-860424 GCA_013186435.1 Turdus rufiventris
TGGGTATGACCTGTGGGGTTTGCTTGTGTCTGGCAGTGATTGGTCCTGAGGGATGGAGGCAAACCTGGAAGAGGTCTGGCATTGCCCTGGTAGAGGGGATCTAGGTGTGGGGAGCCTCTGGTTTTCACTGGAAGATTCAGAGGGAGGCAAAGTGGGGAGAGCTGAAATCCAGGCCACCCCACCCATCCCAGCAGGGCCAGTTCTGTGTGCAGACAATGTCCCATTCATTCACCATTCTGCCATTTGTCCAGCTGGTAAAGAATGGACCCATATCCAGGCTTGCAGAAGCCAGGGTGGGACATGGGGAATGTCCACCCCTGATGATGCTATGCTTGTATTCCCTCAGGGAAGCCCTCTATACCATCCAGTGGAACATCCGTGCCTTCAACGCTGTCAAGAACTGGTCCTGGATGAAGCTGTTCTTCAAGATCAAGCCTTTACTCAAGTCTGCTCAGACTGAGAAGGAAATGTCCAACCTGAAGGAGGAATTCCAGAAGCTGAAGGAGGCTCTGGAGAAGTCTGAGGCTAAGAGGAAGGAGCTGGAAGAGAAGCAAGTCTCCATGATCCAGGAAAAGAATGACCTGGCTCTCCAGCTGCAGGCAGTGAGTGCCTCACCCTCTCTCTGGGGGTGTTAAGAGTTAAGACAGTGCAGGGTCCATGGGTAGAAGAAGGAGCAGAATGTCCTAGAACTCTCCTTCAGCCTCTTGCAGTTCTGAAGCTCCCTCATTGCCACAATCTGTCTGAAGCACAACCTAAGACTGCAGACCTGAAGTACCATCACATCCTGGGGCTGTCACAGGGATATGTGATTTGTGATCTGGGAAGGGTGTTCTTCTCACAAAGGGGTGAGAGGGGATGGCAAGGGGATGGTTTGCTTGCCAAATTTTGTGCTATTTTTCATGCCAGCCCATCCTTCCTCTGGAAAGATTGAGTTGCTCTTTGGGCCTGGTTAGTGTGAGTGGTTGTCCTGAGAACCTTGATGACAGGCAGTGACTGGAGCTGTATTTTTTGTACACCTGGGCACCTCAGGCTTGCTCTGCCATTCCACAAGGAGGAGGCCAGGACAGCAGGGTTGAGAGCAGAGTCCTGGGGCAGAGGGTGAGCACTGGCTCTCCTGTGCCTCTTCCAGGAGCAAGACAACCTGGCAGATGCAGAGGAACGCTGTGACCTGCTCATCAAGTCCAAGATCCAGCTGGAGGCCAAGGTGAAGGAGCTGATGGAGCGTGTGGAGGATGAGGAGGAGATGACCTCAGCGCTCACTGCCAAGAAACGCAAGCTGGAGGATGAGTGTGCAGAGCTGAAGAAGGACATCGATGACCTGGAGCTCACGCTGGCTAAGGTGGAGAAGGAGAAACATGCCACAGAGAATAAGGTAACTCACTCCCTGCAGGGTCCAGCCTCAGTGCTTGTGGGGACACCAGAGAAACATCCGGGATAAGGCTGCTGGTGTGGGGGAACTGGGGAAGGGGCAGGGCAGAGGGAAAAAGGGGGTGTGAGAGAGAAAACCCTTCCATGTCCTGCCTCATTGCCCAGAGGGTTATGAACTAATGGCTCTGTGCTGTGGCAAGTGATCTGAGGCATGGAAAACCCAGTCTGGCCAATGGCAGAGGGGCTGGCTGCTGGTGGAAAGCCGAGCTGCTGTTGCCCATGGATGGATTCCTGCCTTCCAAGGGTCAGGCTGCAGGAATAGCTTTGCACCCCCTCCCTCTGAGAAGATGCTCTCTACTTTTGTCCTCACTGGTCTAGGTTAAAAACCTGATTGAGGAGATGGCTGGTCTGGATGAGATCATTGCCAAGCTGACGAAGGAGAAGAAAGCCCTGCAAGAGGCCCATCAGCAGGCCCTGGATGACTTGCAGGCTGAGGAAGACAAGGTCAACACACTGACCAAAGTCAAGGTCAAACTGGAGCAGCAAGTGGATGATGTGAGTCATCAGCTAGTGAGAATAAAGCAAGAGAGCTTTGAATCCCAATGTCCAGGAGAGCCCAAAGGCTGTCCCTGAGTGGGATCTGGAGTATGGGATCATTACCAGCTCCTCCTTTAATATGGTCAGTAGATGAATAATCCCATTGACAAACTACCCCTGAAACAAGAGGTGGTGTAGAGCACCTCATGGAGAGCAGCCCTGGGCTGAGGGAATGGGACTGGAGATTAGCTGGGAAACACCTCTGCCTCCCAGGGGATTGGTGAAGTTCCCACAACAGTGGACATGGGGAAGGATGGGGCTACAGAAGGTCCTTTCCCTCCCTACCCCAACTCCCTTCATTCTCCAGCTGGAAAGCTCTCTTGAACAAGAAAAGAAGGTCCGCATGGACCTCGAGAGAGCAAAGAGGAAGCTTGAAGGAGACCTGAAGCTGTCCCAAGAGTCTGTAATGGATCTGGAGAATGACAAGCAGCAGCTGGATGAGAAGCTCAAGAAGTGAGTGTGTGACAGATACCTGGGCTCTGGGCTTGCTCTGCACCTCAAAATCCAGCAGATGTGTGGTTTGTGCAGGAAACTGTGGCTCTGGGCACTGCTGTGTGACCAGTCCAGGCACAGTGAGGGCTTGGTTTTCCTGGGAACTTTGCAGAGAGACTGAGGAGCTTATGACAGGCTCACAGACCAGGGCACGATAGACCTTCCCTGCCTGGCAGGATCCAACACACTGCTGGGGCCTCAGCTGCAAGTAGAGTCCAGTCCCATTCTCATTGGGGAACTGGAGAACACCTTGGGACCTCAGAGGGAAACCCCCAGAGCCAGTTGTCTGCCAGTTTGGCTATTCAGTCCTTCCTGTGAGCTTTCCATGAGCTGTTGCTTATCCCTTTCCATTGTGGGTTTGCTCATCCTCTGGCCTGGGTGTGAGAGTGCAGGAAAATTTAGGAGTGAGAAGGACCTGTTGGGACAGTGTTTGTTTGACCAGAGGCTCTATCTTTTGTCTGTACAGGAAAGATTTTGAGATGAGTCAGCTGAACTCAAGGATTGAAGATGGGCAAGTGATGGAGGCCCAGCTGCAGAAGAAGATCAAGGAGGTCCAGGTATAGTAGGAAGAACTGTTCTTACATCCTAGGAGTCCAAAATTTCTATTAGATGCGATGTGCTAGGGAATCTGCATGAGCCAGTCCCTCTCTGAGCACATGGACAAAGCTGGTATGGGTAGCAGGAGCCAAGCCCTCTGCCAAAACATGGTGAATTGAAAATTAAACAATGAGCTACTGAGGTGAGCAGAATCACCAACCTGGGGAACAGCTTTCAGAATGTAGTTCTCTGCCCAAAATAAAACTTTTAATCCAGTAACCAGATTTTGAAAACCCAAATGTAGGACGCTGGGATTTTTCCTGTCAGAGACAGGTCCCCATAATCATGAAAGTTCACATGAAAAGAAGCTGATGCCAGCTGGATCCTGATGACAGGGACAGAGGAGAGCAGGAGCACCTGCCTCCCAAAACAATGCAAGACTTGTGGCTTTTTGCCTCCCGTCATCATCAGAGATACTGCTCCACTGTGAAGAGCAGAGATGCTGGAGCTACACGCAGAGCTTGGAGCATCTGCCCTTCTCTGTGTGTCCAGGCACGTGTAGAGGAGCTGGAGGAGGAGCTGGAGGCCGAGCGAGCCGCCAGGGCCAAGGTGGAGAAGCAGCGGGCGGAGGTGACGCGGGAGCTGGAGGAGCTGAGCGAGCGGCTGGAGGAGGCAGGCGGCAGCACGGCCATGCAGCTGGAGCTCAACAAGAAGAGAGAGGCAGAGTTCCTGAAGCTGAGGAGGGACCTGGAGGAGGCCACGCTGCAGCACGAGGCCACGGCAGCTGCGCTGAGGAAGAAACACGCCGACAGCGTGGCCGAGCTGGGCGAGCAGATCGACAGCCTGCAGCGTGTCAAGCAGAAGCTGGAGAAGGAGAAGAGCGAGATGAAGATGGAGATTGATGACCTGTCATCCAATGTGGAGTACATCACCAAGAACAAGGTGGGTCCTGGTTGGTCTCTCCTGAGGACATCAGTGCAGCTGGGTGCCGCGTGACCAGCGCAGCCACATCCATGGGATGGTGTCTCAATAGCTCTTTGCCTTGGCCAGGTCCCTGTTTGATCCGTAGCTTGTCCCTATGTCACTACAGGATGCTTTACTTGTCCTAGTCAAGTCGGGAGGCTCTGGGAAGACATTTCCTGGGAGACTTGACTGCAGAGAGCTACTGTTAGCTTAGCAGTGAGCTCTGGCAGGCTCCTGCTCTCTGCCTTGTGTGCCCATAGGATCCCCTGAGCAGGGCAGGTATCCCAGGATGGGAGACTGGTGATCTGTGGCCAGAGCTGAGCTCAGCCAGGCTGTGCTTGGTGCCTGCAGGCCAATGCTGAGAAGCTGTGCCGCACCTACGAGGACCAGCTGAACGAGGCTAAGGTCAAAGTGGACGAGCTGCAGCGGCAGCTGATGGACGTGAACGCCCAGCGGGGCCGGCTGCAGACCGAGAATGGTGCGTGAGCCCCACACCAGGGGCACTGCCTCAGGACTGCTCTGCCTCTGGGGTGTCTGGCTGGGGGAGTGGGGTTCAGCTGGGCAGTCTGTCCTGCTCCCACAGAGGGAAAAACTAGTTGTGCCTCAGGAGGGATTCCTCGCTGGCATCCTTTCCCTTTAATTGGTTGCACCTCTGCCCATGGCCCAGCTTGCCCTGGTGGGGATACAGCTGGGACAGCTGAGGCCACAGGCTCTGGAGAAATGTGGATTGTTGCAGATTGCAGCCTTACAGCCCTGAAGTAGCTGTTTTGGCTCTGTTTGAACCCAGGGGAGCTTACTCGACTGCTGGAGGAGAAGGAGTCCTTTATCAACCAGCTGAGCCGTGGCAAGGTCTCGTTCACACAGAACATTGAGGAACTCAAGAGGCAGCTGGAGGAGGAGACCAAGGTGAGGTTTCAGGGCATGGCTGGTCTCTGAGTGGCAGTGGCCCAGACCCTTGGGCTGGGGAGGTGGGACATACCCTGCACACAGGGCACCTCTTCACTGGGGAAGAACAGAAGTTCCTGCTGCTACTCCCAGTCCTGGTGCTATGGCCTGTGTCCTGGAGCCTGGAGTCAGCTGCTGCTCTCTTCCTCAGAGCAAGAATGCCCTGGCCCACGCCCTGCAAGCCTCCCGGCACGACTGTGACTTGCTGCGGGAGCAGTACGAGGAGGAGGTGGAGGCCAAGAGCGAGCTCCAGAGGAACTTGTCCAAAGCCAATGCCGAGGTGGCCCAGTGGAGAACCAAGTACGAGACTGATGCCATCCAGAGGACTGAGGAGCTGGAGGAAGCCAAGTAAGTCCTATGGCATGAGTCAGTTGCTTGTAGGTGGCAGCTTTCTGTTCAGCATGGGGCTCTCCCGGACCTGGGGTGACACAGCGTGCGCCTGCCTGGATTGGAGGCTGTGGGGTGGGATGGCACCAGGGCAGGGAGTGCTCACCACGGTACCACTGGCAGGAAGAAGTTGGCCACCCGGCTGCAGGAGGCAGAGGAGGCTGTGGGGGCTGCCCATGCCAAGTGCTCCTCGCTGGAGAAGACCAAGCACCGGCTGCACACTGAGATTGAGGACATGTCGGTGGACCTGGAACGCGCCAACTCGGCCTGCGCTGCCCTGGACAAGAAGCAGCGCAACTTTGACAAGATCCTGGCTGAGTGGAAGCAGAAGTACGAGGAGACCCAGGTGGAGCTGGAGGTGTCACAGAAGGAGTCACGCAGCCTGAGCACAGAGCTCTTCAAACTCAAGAACGCCTATGAGGAGTCCCTGGACAACCTGGAGACCCTCAAGAGGGAGAACAAGAACCTGCAGGGTAGGTCTGGGCTCATGCACTCTCCTGGGGCTCTCCCCGGGCTCCTTCTCCTGCCCTGCCCTCAGGCACGTGGGATTGGGTCCCTCCTTGGTCAGGAGGGGACCTTGCTGCCCAACCCATCCATTGGAGAGATGCAGCCCTGCTGGGATGCCAGTGTGTCCTACCTTCATGCTGGGGACACTCTGGGAGGACAGGCAGAGCCACTTGGCTCCTGCCCTCACATGGCTCCTGTTCCCAAATGGTGCTGGTACCTTGGCTGTGGCATGGCACTGCCTTGGGGGTGCTGCTGTTGGACAAACAGGTCTGCCCAGGTCCTTAATGCCTCTTCTATGCTCTCTCCCAGACTGCAGAAATGTCCCCAAGCAGAGCCTTGGCTGCTCTCCAAGGGGCAGGGGGACATCAGCTGAGCCTGGGCAGGGGGATGGGGACATCACCTGCACAGGGCTGGCCCCACAAACTCCTTCCTGACCAAATTCCTTGTGTCCCTGGCAGAGGAAATTGCTGATTTGACTGACCAGATCAGTCTGGGTGGCAAAACCATCCATGAGCTGGAGAAGGTGAAGAAAGTGCTGGAGAGTGAGAAGAATGATATCCAGGCAGCTCTGGAGGAGGCTGAGGTGAATCCTTGTTTCCCATATGTTCCTGCTGCCCCCAGGAGCCACTGGCCCACCCTGCAGCTCTGTTTGGATGGTGGGGTGACAGAGGGTGACAGCCCTGAGCCAGGCTGTGAGCCCTGGGAATCCCATTCATGGGGGTCCCACAACCACTGGGGTGGTTCCACCTGCTCTGCCCCCATAGCAATGGGCTGGGGGACAAGGCCAGGGTGGGGTGGGTGGCCGGGGACAGCCCCCTTCCCAGGAACCACCTTCCCATGGCCGAGCTGTCTCTAGGGAGCCCTGGAGCATGAGGAGAGCAAGACCCTGCGCATCCAGCTGGAGCTGAACCAGATCAAGGCTGACATGGACAGGAAGCTGGCAGAGAAGGACGAGGAGTTTGAGAACCTGAGGTGTGTGGGGTGAGGGGACAGGCTGGGACGTTGCTGTGGGGGCAGAGCTGGCACTGTGGCCTTGGCAGGGTTGCCCAGGCCCGGGTGTCCCCAGGGCCTGATCACGGCCTCTCCTGCAGGCGTAACCACCAGCGCGCCATGGACTCCATGCAGGCCTCGCTGGACGCAGAGGCCCGGGCCAAGAACGAGGCCGTGCGGCTGAGGAAGAAGATGGAAGGGGACCTGAACGAGATGGAGATCCAGCTGAACCACGCCAACCGCCAGGCTGCCGAGTTCCAGAAGCTGGGCCGCCAGCTCCAGGCCCAGATCAAGGTTGGGACAAACTCGGGGCTGTCCCTGCTGCCAGCCCAGCTCTGCGCTGTCCCCACTCACCCCATGCTGTTCCACAGGACCTGCAGATCGAGCTGGATGACACCCAGCACCACAACGATGACCTGAAGGAGCAGGTAGGTGCCCTGGAGCGCCGCAGCAACCTGCTGCTGTCAGAGGTGGAGGAGCTGCGCGCAGCCCTGGAGCAGGCGGAGAGGAGCAGGAAGCTGGCGGAGCAGGAGCTGCTGGAGGCCACCGAGAGAGTCACCCTGCTTCACTCCCAGGTGGGACACTGCCAAATCCTGTGTCTGCACTGGTGGGACAGGCAGCAGTGATGAATGACCAGCCCTGGTCACACTAAACCTGCTCTCTGTGCAGAACATGGGTCTGATCAACCAAAAGAAGAAGCTGGAGGCAGACATCTCCCAGCTGAGCAGCGAGGTGGAGGATGCGGTGCAGGAGTGTCGCAGCACTGGGGAGAAGGCAAAGAAGGCCATTATGGATGTAAGAGGATGATGGGGACTGAACTGTGTGGCTGGGGAGGGTCTCACAACATCTCCACTGAGCCCCTGCTCTGGCAGGGCTCCCTGGCCTTGAGGTGATGTCCCCTGCTCTTGGCCTTTGCAGGCTGCCATGATGGCAGAGGAGCTGAAGAAGGAGCAGGACACGAGCGCACACCTGGAGCGCATGAAGAAGAACATGGAGCAGACCATCAAGGACCTGCAGCAACGCCTGAACGAGGCAGAGCAGATTGCTCTCAAGGGGGGCAAGAAGCAGATCCAGAAGCTGGAGGGCAGGGTGAGGAAGTAGGGGCAGATCCCTGGCTGTGTTCTTCAGGAGCTGACTCCAGGGGCTGCCCCAGTCCCTGTGGCACCAGACTCTACCCCATCCCTCTGAGGGCAGGTGCTGCCTGTGGGGGACCAGGGGACAGTCCCCAAGGCCCTGCCAGCCTGGGCCCAGCTCAGAATGGTTTTAGCCTCTGCTGTAGCTTCTCTGAGCTGGGAAAGAGGCTTGGCTTTAGCTGGGCTGATGCTGTTGCTTGGGAGCCAAGTGCTGATGCAGTGTGTGCCCTTGCAGGTGCGAGAGCTGGAGGGAGAGCTGGATACGGAACAGAAGAAGATGGCAGAGGCCCAGAAGGGCATTCGAAAGTACGAGCGCAGGGTCAAGGAGCTGAGCTACCAGGTACAGCAGCTCTGGACACAGGTCCAGCCCCACTCCAGCAGCACCTGGCACACTTATCTTTGCTTGGCCTTATATTACCCAAGAACTCAGCCTGGGCTTCTGGGCTGTGTCTGGGGAATGACAACAACTGCACAAGCTTCTCCCTGCTCCAACAAGCTTCTCCATGCTCTAGGTCCTTCTCCCAGTTTCCCAACACTTCCTGAGCTGGGTGATGGGACACAAGGTGGGGGGGACCAAGGGATGGGTGCTTTGAGGCAGGGCTGGGTTGGTGGGGCAGGTTGGTGCTGTGTTTGTGACCTGGCACTAGTGGGACTCTGATAAAGGTGGAGGTGAGGAGCTGCTGGGGTCTGGCTAAGGGAGCTGGGGCTCTTGCAGGCTGAGGAAGACAGGAAGAACCTGGCCCGGATGCAGAATCTGATTGACAAGCTGCAGAGCAAGGTCAAGAGCTACAAGCGCCAGTTTGAGGAGGCAGTAAGTGCCCTTCGCTGCTCTGGGACAGGGCTGTCCCTCCCTGGGACTGCCTGCCATGGCTGCCAGGGGCCATGAGAGCCATGTGGGGGGCTCAGAGCCTGCTGTCCCTGTGCCCTTGCACCCACCCCTCCCATGTCCCTACCCAGGAGCAGCAGGCCAACTCCAACCTGGTGAAGTACCGCAAGGTGCAGCACGAGCTGGACGACGCCGAGGAGCGCGCTGACATTGCCGAGACCCAGGTCAACAAACTGCGTGCCCGCACCAGGGACGTCATCTCCAAGGTGGGCACTCCTGGGTGGGAGTGTGGGGAGGTGGGCAGGGGCTCCTGCCAGCCCTGGAGCCAGGGGAGCGAGCACACAGCCACAGTCACCTCCTGCTGGGGCACTGCAGGATGAGCAGAGTGCTCCCTGCCTCTGGAGCTCCCCTCTCACCAAAGCCCTTTGGGGATTTTTTCCAGCCTTAGGAGCCTGGCTGCCCTGTCCCAGCTGCTGCTGTAGGTTGGAGGCAAGCGACTGCAACAGTCACTGTCAGCTTTGCAATGCATCAATAAACGTCCATGTGCAGGACTGGCTCTGTTATGTGTCACAGGGTAACCAGGGCCTCGGCCTCTGCCCCTGGGGTCTTGGGGAGCATTTTTTACAGGGACACACAGGTAGGAGAGAAGCCCAGTCCTCCCTTCTCCCAGCTCTATGGCCCTGGCTTGGGACAGGTTTTGGGAAAAGAGCCCTTTCCTCATACATCCCCAGCAAACCACATCTCTAACTGCAGGGACCAGAGCTGAGGCATGGCAGACCTCAGCCGCTGCTCCTGACAACATAAACCCCCCGAATACAGGCCTGGAGGGGGTTATGGCTTGGGTAAAGGCACTGGAAAGAAAGACATCTCCACTCATTTCCTTAAAATAGTTTTCTTTAATAGTTTCCATTTAATATGTTTATTTGCAGTCAGCAAATCAGCATTAATTAGGGCAGGATGAACCTCAGCAATCCATGGGGACAGTGCAGACTTCCAGAGGTATTTGTTAGTGCCAGGGGTGGCCCCACCTCCCTCCCATCCCAGCCCAGAGCCCGCTGCCACATCCATGGGTATGGTCCCTCTCACCACGAGTGTCCTGAGGCATCTGGCACGGACAGACATCCCAAAGGAATGTGGCCCCAGTTGGAGTTGCCTGTGACCCTCTGTGCACTGGGGCAGAGCCTTTGCCCTGGAGCCCAGCACGCTCCACCCCTGGAGGAGCTGCCAGGGCTTTCTTCCCTGTGCATTTCTCTGCTGAATCAGCCCAAAAGCAAAGCCCAGCCTCTGCTCCCAAGCCTGGGAGGACCCCCAGAGGTGGTGTGGGCTCAGCTCAGCTTCCCCCAGGCCCATGGGCAAAGCCAGAAGCAGCTGAGCCCCAAACTGTCTTTAAAACACAGAGAGGGGAGTGAGGCTGCAGGGTTACAGCAGCAATCAGTGGATTAACTACACTGTGGAAAAGGTATCCCTTAACTTAAAAGCTTTTTAATTTGAAGCATTTATTTTTAAAGTGTACATCTATTACAGTTAAGAAGAAGCAAAGATACACCAAAAATACAAATACCCAAGAACAAAAAAAAGTACAGATGAGAAAGAAATGAGCTGAGGGGAGGGAAGGGTGGAGGTGACCTGGTGAGGAACAGAGGTGAAGCTGCCATGGCAAGAAGCTCCCCAGGGTCCCCTCGCCAGAGCAGGATGAGGCTCCCTGGGAGGGACACCAGGATCCCCAGGTGGGATCCCGCAAGGCTCCAGCTTTATGCACAAGCTCAGCAGCTCTGACACCCCTGTGAACCCAGAGAGGGACACCGAAGGGTGGGAGAAGAGCAAGGAGAAGGGAGATGTCCAGAACAAATCCTGCCCCTGGGGCTGGAGCCTCCACCTCTGCAGCCCCAGCACAGGGAGCCTCAGGGTGGTTTCATGCTGCTGGCAGCCACAAGACAAAGGGTGAAGCTCTGGGACAGCCTCACTCCTTCAGAGATGGTCATCTCATCAAATAAATTAGAAAATGTTAAAAAAATTCAGATGCATGTTTCAAAACTGGTCTCTTTTAGCTGTAACTGCAAGACATGTTTTTGACTTAAATGTAGTGGCTTCAGTGCAGTGTATCTCATTCCTGGGTATGTGAATGTGTTGGAGCCACGTGGTGTTGGTGAGCAGACAGGGCAGGTGCAGGTTTGGCAATCAAGACTGCCAAAACCCCATTCCCCCTTTCCCAACATATCCTACAAAATTACTTTCAACCAGGAGTGTTTATTCCCAGCTTTTAACACATTCTGATTAAAACAGATCCAGGAAAAAACTGACATCTCCAGTAAATATTGCACTTTCAAGATTAATGTGTGTGTTGATATTAAAGACTGAAAGCAGAAACTGACATAAGACTTCCAGGCATAGCAGGTTAACATCAAGAGCAATGGTCCTGAAAAGGATTTTAAAACCAGATTAGTTACCCAAGAAGGGACAAGCCGCAAGTTTAAAAAATTAGTACATTTTAATGCTAATGCTCCGTGAAAAAGCCAACCCCTGTTGCAATTCCACCACTGCTGAAATGTCTCTGTTCTCCAGCACTGCAAAACACCTCTGGATGGGAAGGATCTGCAGGAAGGACAGCAGGAGCAGAGGTTCTCTCCTAATGCAGATAGATTTAGTACCAAATGATCCAAAAGGTGATGGTAAAGAGGTGACTGGAGCTGGGGCTCTCAGGAATTCAAAGCGCACACACGCACACACACTCATGCTCTAACCAACCCCAAAGCCCAGCAGAAGAGTTACAGCTGCAGCGAGTCCTCGTGGCGGCTTTGCACGTGGCTGGTGGTGGGGCCCCACTCAGATGGGCTCCTTGGACCTCACACTTGGAGGGCAATTGCTGTGCTTTTCAACTTGCTCGTCCTAGCAGCCCTGAGAGAGCCACACCTCAACCGGCACATACAGAGAACCCTCAAGTCAGCAAAACCCCTTCTGCCAGCCCCACCGGACTGGGAGAGAGGAAAAAAAATAATACAGGCTGGTTTGTGCAGGTGATTATTTTTATCCCAGAACAACTGGAAGATACATCCCTGAATGTGTTGCCCAGAGAGCTGTCCGAGTCTCAGAGGTCAGGGCGGGGGGCTGGCGGGGGCAGGGTGGGACGCTCCGCAGCTCCAAGCTGCACACACACACTACACAGCGAATCCCTGAAAAGGCCCGGGCTGCGAGGGACCCTCCGAGCTGTCTGTCAGAAGCTGCAGGTGGGGATTACTCCTCAGAGAAGTCTCTGTCAATGTCCATGTACGCCTCGTCGATGTAGCTCACTATGGCACAGGGGGACGTCCGGTCCGGACTGAGCAGTATCGAAACAGTCTCTTTCCAGTAGGTAAAACTAATACAGGAGCTCTGTGGGCACAGACAACAGGGGGTGAGCGGAGGCCAAGGCAGGAAACACCTCCCAAAGCTGAAAATCCCTTCCCTGTTCAGCCCCAGCTGCCCAGCCCCCCAGTGGGACCAACACTCTGCCCTCCCTCCCTGGGGCCCAGCAGAAGGGTTTAGAGGTGCACCCTCCACAATCAGCTGCCCACCCTCCAGATGCAGACAAGGACTCCTGGACAAAGATTCTGCTAAGAGAAGCACAGGGTGACCCCAGCCAGTACACCCATAATCCCAAACTTCTCCTTTACTGTCCAGTCCCAACATAAACTGTGGTGCCACAGATAAGCCAGTGCTGGAAGTAGCTCCCACTTCCAAGATGACACAAAAACCTACACACTCTGCTTACACCCTTCCTGCATTATTCCCTCAAAGCCAAAAGGCCACCCCAGCAGCCCAAGACCAGACCATGTGTTACCCACATAACAAGATCATTGGTTATTTCTACCCACCAGTGACCCAGGACAAACCAGCTCTGGCACAGAAACCTGCAGGCTGCTCCCTTGCCTTCCAGTAGCTACATCAGATATTTTTCCTGCACTGTCTGTCACACCAGGAAGAGGGAACAGTCTGGCTAAGGTGCTAACTACTCTGGGAACTGGATTCTGTCCTGCCTCCCCCTCCCTGGCCATCCTGCCAGCTCTGCCTCTCCACCCCACTCAGCACTGGCAAGCTCTTGTGTGCCAGAGCCAAGACCTCAGGCTCTGTATACAGCACCTGCCTTGGGGCAGCCTGACTCTGAGGTATGAAAAGCACCACAGGAGTTACAAGGGGCAGAACTTCCTCCCTCTTGTTTCCCTTCTCAACTTCCCATTTCTGCCAGGCAGGTGCTGCTGTGATTGACTCCTGTCATGCTAATGGATCACATACATTTTCTAAGCAGGTGCTGTCTTTATCCTTGTTGAGGTAATGCTGCTGCCAGAATCGCAGGAGGCTGTGGAAGTTGTTCAGGATGAAGCCAGGGTATTTTTCCGTGTATTCCATCTGTTGCAAGGTGCGCAGATAAAAAGGGAGCTTTTCTTTCCTTCGGGCCAGCATTAGGATAACTAAACTTGTGTTCAAACAACTGACATTTTCCTGGAAGTAAAAATGATACAGCAAAAGAATCTGAATACCAAGATACCTGTTGTATAGATGTCCCTATAAAACAAGCCCGTGGAAAGCACAGAGTGGAGGTGTTCCTGCACACAGGAAAAAGGGACATGGATGTCCTCCAGCCAAACCCTGCTCCCAGCCCTGCTCACCACTCCAGTCACAGTAGGCAACTGCAAGGTCCCTGCCAGCTCCTTACCTGTGTCAGTGTCTGTACGTGGATAATATTAATGAGACGGAAGAGGAAGGACATTCTCATGGACATCTGGGACATGTAGGACAACAGGCGGCACTCGGACAGGACTTCTGCCACTGTAGCAAGAGGAGAGATATAATCACCAGCTGCTGGAGGTTCAGACATGCTGACCCAAGCACTGTGGAGTAAGAACTGGTGCTCAAACGTGCATTTCCTTGAGTCTTTGGTTACAATACAGGGTCTGATAAAAGGTATCCATTCTATCACCATCTGTTGAGAGTGGGGGCAGTGATCCT
>PYHW01009629.1:876111-899243 GCA_013186435.1 Turdus rufiventris
TCAGACTCATGCCACAGATCCTGTGCTTTTATTCCTTCACAGAAAAGAGACCAAAAAGCAGCTGAAATGCTTGTGTGAGGCTCTACTGCACACTGCTGTGCATTCCAGGGCTTCCCAAGGAGAACAGTTCAGCTCCAGTCCTTCCTCTGCTGGGTTCTCAGGAAGGGCAGGGGATTCACATCTGCCACACAAGTCTTATGCAGATTAAGGAATGAAGGATGTAGTATGAGTTTTAAAGGCAGAGGATGCCTCAAAAAAACCGCAAAAAAACCCCAAACGACCCCAAGTCAACTCCCTCCAAAACAAACAAACAACAAAACAAAAAACCCTAAAACAAACAAACAAATAAACCTGGCTCTGGACAAGAAGTGTTTGGGAATGCAGTAACTCAAATAATTCAAGAATTCAACTCCAGTCCTGTATAAGTCCCGAGAAGTGAACTGCAGGCCAGTTTATCTTTAGTTTCTCCATTTGCACAGGGGTAGAAATAGCAGATGAATTATGAGATTTGTGCTCCCAGGAAATTAAAACATAAATTCATCTTCAAAGCTAGCTCCAGCAGCAGATTTTTTGCCTTGTCACATTTGATAGGAACACACCACCAGTGACCCAGGGAGGGAAGGAATCCAGCACCTCCAGCAGCAGCAGGATGAGTGTAGGCTGCCAGCAGCTTCTGCAGTGTCTGTAAACCTGCATTCTTGTGGGGAGCTCAGGCAGGGATGAATTATCTGCCTCGATACAATGGAAAAGACAAAGTCCTCCAAATAGATCCATGTTCTGGTAGTTTCAGTTATGTTTTGGGCTTTGTTTACATTTTATTACATGCCTAACAGAAACAGCATTTCTAAAAGGAATGGCAACATGATTAGGAGTTGTTTATGGTCGTGACTGTGGTTTCTGCAAGAATTACTGGTTCCCTCTGCTTCCTCTTATGCAGAATCTGCTTCTCTTAATGCCAAGTGTCTGCTTAGAATCACAGAATGCCAGGATGGTTTGGGATGGAAGGGATGTTAAAGCTCATCTCCTTCCCCTGCCATGGGCAGGGACACCTTCCACCAGAACAGGCTGCTCCAGGCCCCAGCCTTGAACACTTCCAGGGATGGGGGACCCACAAGCACTGCTGCAGGTTTGGAGGAACAGGTCAGTTATGTTTGGGACTGAGCTACAACTGTACCTGTATTCAGATGAAGAGATTTAGGAGAGTGCCCTGGGGAGTGTTTGTGACTGATACCCTGGGAGGTGACTGCCAGAGAACAAAATACTCCAGATAAATGTGCTCCAACTCCTGCCCACAAAACAGCCTCTCCTGCCTCACAGTGCCTTTCAGTAACTCACACCAATTTGGGCCTCCCAGTGTCCAGGACATCTGAATGCCCCTGCTATCCCTGCTGAGCTGAGCAGACTGCCCAAGCTGGAAACCTGTCAAAACTGCACCAAGGATTGCTTTGCTTTTCCCTTCACAACCTGCTTTTGACCCATTTAAATCAAACCACAGCTGAGTTGCAGTGATTGGTTCTTCATAAGTCTGTGTGAGGCAGAGAACACATTTTTTTTTAATTTCAAAAAAGAAGAAAGGCAAAGGAGCAGATGAATGGGATTTCCAGGCAGTGACCAGTGCAGACACCACTGAAGTGCATCTTCCCAGCTAGGAGTTTAACAGCATGCTCATACTTTACCAAGCGATGGCAATATGCTGCAAAAATCATCCCAGAGCATTTCCAAAAGTAAAAGCAGCCAAAGAAGGGTAAGGCCTGAAGGAGTCCCATCCAAACTGGCCACCAGGAGGGGAGAGAACACCTGACTGCAGTTCCTGCAGCATGCAGGTACCACACTCTTCCTCACACAGGAGGCATCCCCCTGCGCTCCTCCTGCAGCAGAGCAGAGGCTCTGCAGAGCAGAGTGTGACCAGCCCTGCCCTAGTTGTTCCCAGTGAAACTCTGACTGTTTTCTGGACAGGGCTGCCAGAATGGGACTGCCCAGATTTGTACCTTGAGATTTGCCCTGCTGTTTGTGTGTCCATGACCTCATTAATGAGCACTCAGGTTTAAAAAGGCACCAACTGTGAGTGGGAGCATCCACTGGGGCTCACCTGATTCCTCTGCCTGCCCATGAGCAGCACACAGAGAACATACAGCACCTCCAGCTTGTACATGATCTCGTGCATGATCTTCATGGACTGGGGCAGCTGTGTCCTTGTGGAGGTGTTGGCCAGTCCACTCTCATCTGAAGACTCTGAAAAAGACGGCAAAGATGTGAGACTGAGGCAGCTTCAAAAGGAAAGGATTTGTTACAGTTGTTACTTTTTACAGTGAACACTGCAGATGCAGGAGCAGCACATCTGCTGGAATTTTCTTAACTGAAAATAGTGATGTACAGCGAATAACCAATTTGAATTACATGGTGGAGAAAAAATACAGCTGAAAATTTATAATTCTTCTTCCATAACAAACTAAATGGCAGCATCTCCCAAAAATAAGTAGGCTCAACTAAATGAATTAACAGACTACTGCACCAGGGCATGGTAGAAAGGTAATAAAAGTAGATGGGATATTTTCACAAGCACTTACTATTAACTCTACTTTCATTTCATACCTCAGTACCACTATTCTTAGGCCACAGTTAAATAAATTTCATAACCTTAGAGAGAATTACCCTGCTAAGAGCAGAAACAGGAGTATGAAGTTCTTTGAGTTCTACCAGACATACACTGCATTTTTGTCATACAAAAGGGTGAAGAAACAAACCACACATGTGCTATAAAACATTTTCCTAAGGTTGTATTAACACCTCCATTGGAACAATTATTTAATTAACTTCTTTAATTTAGCTGGAACTACCTTTCCTTTTTAAAGAAGGAAAGGACCACATGCTTGGTGTCAAACATTTGAACCCAAAGTCATGAGCCAGAGTTTTAGACTAAGATGCTGGTGAAGCCTCTTACCTCAGGAGGGTTATTTTAAACATTCTAGAGGAGGTTAGGGCAGAGGATGCACAGCACTTCAGTGTTAGCTAGGCATGCAAAGGGCACACATTGCTGGAGGAGCTCTCCTTTGGTGAATTTTAATTCAGTAAAAAAATATCAGTGCTACATGAGAACAAAACAGGAGTTAGACCTCAATGTTGATATGTGAGCCCTCCATGCAAGAGAAGGGGAAGCAGGAGCAGATGAAAGGAAAAGCAACACGTGGCAAACCCTGAGAAAGGTTTAACACGCACCAGCTGCTGGTGGGTGAAGGGATGCAAGCCAGCTACCTGTACTGCTCTGCTCTGCCTCTTCATTTGCCACTCTCATCAGTGCATCCAGCACCAGGGCATTGTCCAGCCAGGTGTACCACTCCTCCAGCTCCTGCAGGAAGCTGGAAGTCCCTGTTGTTTCTGACACCTTGCGTGTGGCCAGTTTGCACAACCGCTCAATGAAGCCTGGAATATTCAGAAGTGTAGCTGGAAAAAAAAAAGAAATTATTTTATTACAATTTAAGATCACCACAAGGTACCAGCACATCTATTTTAGGAATACAGAAGTGTATGGTTAAAAAGATCTGGTTAAGAAAAGCTGAAGATGGAAGAATTCAGTGCACTCTCCTGTTAAGGACTGGAAGAGAGCATCCATATCCCAGGAATAATTCAGTGTTGTTCTCCAGTCTTATCAAGGAACTGATCTGACTGAAAACTAAGCTGGCAGAAATAAAGCAGCCTTTGGAAGGGGCAGCTCCACCTCCCCTTTCCTCCAATTTCCCTCCTGTGGTGTTGGTGTGTAGCGACTGAAAGGCTCCCTGCAGCAGCAGGGAGAAAAGTTGACAGCTTCTCAAGCAGGTTCCTGGATTAGCTCCTCCTGGAGTAAAACAGGGGGAGAACACACCACAGCAGCCCCAGGTGTGAGGGTCTGGACTGTGGAACTGCACCCTTAGAAAGAGCAGGGCAAGGACAGAGGTCACTGCTCTGCAAAATGTTTGGGGAGGTGCATTTTGCCCTCAAGAACAATTTAATTACAGGACCTGTTTATTAAAGATAGATGGCTAAAGCTTCACTTCCCACTTGGGTGGCAAGGAGAAAAGGACAAAGAATTTGGCCATGAACATTACATGAGAGTTGCAGCTCTGAAAGAATAGCTCCCTGATAAAATTTTAAAAATAGAATATGCTGTTCAGCCTTAGAATTAGTCTCTGATTGTGCCCATAAAAATGATTAGCTAAACATCGGCTTGGCATGGGCCTATGCAAATATCTGCTTCAGAAGCCCAAAAGCTTTTCACACACTAAGAACTGAAAACAGCAGGTTCTACATCTAATTGAACTTTTTCAATCCCTACTCACCCTTCTAGGCAAGACTTCTGCACTGAGAAGTACTCAGCAAAACAAGGAAAGCTGCACTGTGCCGAGATCAGCCCCACCAATTTCCAAGGCTGGATTGGTAATGCTGGGCAATATAATTAATAATAAACACACTTCTCTTTTTGATAAAGACATCCTGTTCAGGACAACATCAGATAAAATCAGAGAAGGAACTCCAACAGCAACCACACTGCAGGCAGCTTTAGTTCAGGAATTCATATTTTATGGAGGACACAGAATTACTGAGAGCTGCTAATGGGAAGTCCATGATGTGGCTGAGACACAGAGAACAAATCCAATTATTTTAAGCCAATTATTTTCAGAGAGTGCTGAAACAACAGAAATTAACCCATCTAATTAGCAGCACCATCTGAAACCAAAAGCTACAAAGTTTCACTAACATGAAATAATATTTCCAGGAAAAATCTGAGGGGCATGAATCAAGAAAAATGCTTTATAAGACAGTATAAATATAATTCAGTATCTTTTTAGAAACAACAATGTGACATTGAAAAGAGGAAAACTTTACAGATTGAGATAATTCTGATTTGTTCACAGCACAGCAATTACCTTGATTAATTTCAGCTCGGGAAGGGCCCAAGTTTTTTTTCTGCTGGGCATTTTTGGCCAGAAGTGTGTGCTTGTCATCACTGCCTGTGTCCAGCTCCGAGATGGTGACAGCCAGGATCCTGCAGAAGTTGGCCAGCTGCTGCTGGTCAAAGCTGGACACCAAGCTGGCCAGGTTGGGAATATCATCCAGCTGGATCATTTCCTGCAGGAGGCAACACCAGCTCAGTCACATGTGATGTCAGTAAGTGAACACAGATCCTCCCTGGGTTATTCCAGTGTTAGCTGGGATTTACAACTGTTGTCAGGCTTAGCAACTCCAGAAGTACAGACATCCACATTTTAAACACTGTTTTTATATTTACAAAAAAAATTGGGGACCTTTTTTAACTAAACAACCCACAAAACCACAAACTAATTTAATATATAAATTATGTTTAGGTATTAGAAGTTTCAATTTTGTTTTCCAAACCTGTCTTTTGCTTGAAACTCACAGTTAAGAGTTTCTAAATTATTTCTCTGTCTTTTTATCAGAAGTTCTTTTTAATAAAAAGATGCTGAAAATAGCTTTCAGAAAAAAACCCACATTTTTGTTCAAATACACTAAGCTTGTTTCCTATTTCAGGAAGTACATTAACCTCCATCTTATTCTAAATAATAAAGTCTCAAGTTACAGACTCCTGGCCTTCTCCACAAAATGTACACAGACAGTTTCCAATCTAGGTTTTCCCAAGGTTACACCTTGAGTATTTTACTTGTATCACATCAGGGCTGCAATGATGCCGGTAAACAAGTTCAATAAACAGGTTTGTGCAGAAGATTTAAGAGCCCTGTGTCCCTAGCCTACAACTTCCCAGAGAGATGACAAATGTCCAGGAATACAGGAAGCCTCCCAGATGTGAAACACAATCAGCAGACAAGGATGAAAACTGAATTTATATGAGGTTCATGTTCTTTATTTGTAATATTGGCTGTTCTTTAATGACAGTGAGGTACTCTGGTCATGGGGACATCATTCTCTGAGCTGGGTAAAAGCACTACAAGTATGACAGCACAGGAAGAATTTGTTTTCTTCATGAGAAGTGACTGAAGTTAATTACCACTGTGAACAGGCAGGTTTCAAATAAGCTCCAAGAAGTGAGAATGGCAGCCTTGATGACTATCCTCAGCAACTCTTCAAAGAAACAGCCCTCCTTCCTCCACTGGCCTGAAGAGCCATACAAATGATATTAAGAAAGCAGTAACTAACCTTTTTAACTCCCAGGATATCTTCAATGAGCGTTGCAGTTTGTAGGAATGTCTTTTTGTTTGTCATCAGTGTAAACAGGAAGAGCACAAAGTCGTTTCTCTCTGCCAGCCGCCTGGTGACCCCTTCCGTCTGGAAAGGAGCACACACAGAGCCAGTCAGAGCCACAGCCAGCAGCCCCAGGGCACAGCACAGGCAGCACAGCCCTCCAGATGATGTGGTGCTGAGCCAGCTGCTCCTGAAACCAGGAAATGCTGTGTTTGTGGCAACCAAAAGCATCTCCTGTCCTTGTCTGAAGTCGGTGTGGTGCTGGCAGCAGTGCCAGGATGAGAGGCTTCACCTCAAGGCAGGTGTTTCCTTGCCAAATCTAAAGCCAACCCTGCCTGCCTGGGCACACCACAGAGCCTGGCTCTGCTTTGCCAGACAAACTGTGACCATGCATGGTCTGCACACACAGCAGCTCCTGAACCCACAGCTCTGTTCTGCTGAGCAATCTGGATCAAGCACTGGCCTAACTAACGGAGTGATGAACCCTAAAGTCAGGCTGAGGCATGCAAACCCAAGTTTAAGGCTGCCTTTCATGCTCTAAGCTCTGATGAGAGCACAGATAGGCTTTCCTGGAATTCACAACTACATCCTTACTGCTTGCAAAACTGTGTCTTATCCATGGCTGACATATTCCCAGTGCCCACAGAATCAGACTAGAAAAGATAATTCCCCAATATTTATAGGTAAGCAGAAAAAACAGCTAATATTGCCCACAGACCATTTCTGATCCTGGACACTTCTCATCCAATCCCAGCAGTAATACCAAAGTGAATTAACACAGAGCAGCTAGTCTAGATACTGAAAACTTGTTTTTTAGCATACCATGCTATTCTCAGTTTGCAAAAGTTGCATTACCTGCAGTTAAAAAAATAAATCCAAGTCAAGGGAAAAAAAAGTGTTCCCTCTCTTCCCCCTCCCATGGGTACACAGAGGCTTATCAGTGAGACATGATCTAGTAAGACTCAAACTCTGGAGATTAGACTGATGTTTTTGGAACAGCTCCAAGCCACTAACTGGCTCTTTCAAAAATTTTTGCTAAACAATGTTCCCTAGGTTATGGAATAATGAGTGTATGATGAAGTAAACAATCCTGAGGATGTTCCTTGCATGCATAATCTGAGGCCTTTGCTTTTAGCTTCAGGATTTTAATGACAAGGTATTTCCAGAGGTCTTTAACCCAGCACCTTCCTTTGCACTGGTCTGTCACGGCTGAACTGAACTAAAAACCAGCACACAGAGTTGCAGGATGAAATTTAAAACCCTTTGCCAGCCCCAACTCTGAATAAGACCAGCTGTAGCTGGGCTTAACAGGCATCCATTCCCAGCTTCAGATTTTAAACTGGAACATAACAAAGGCTGGCACAGCTTTCCCATGGAAACACACAGACAAAGATCCAAACAAGGGAACTTGAGCTTCACAATGCAGCTCAGAAAACAAATTATTTGAGCAGCACATCAAAATACAGAGTGATCCTGTATTTAACTGAAGGAATTTAAATGCAAAGCTTCAGAGTAAGTTTAAGTTACACTTAAAAGAGTCTGTTGTCTTATCAAGCAGATGTAAAAAGTGACCAGAAGAGCTGTACTTACACATATACAGGTGTTGTACAGTATGCTTAAACAGTCCTTGATGAGGTCATCACTTACTGCAGAGGAGAGAGCAGACAGTCAGCAGCCATTCCCTGCCAAGGAACACCATTCCCCGTGGGAGGGACACAGCTATGGCATAGGTGACAATTTCAGCCTGCCAGCTCAGAGCATACATGCAAATGTCTTATGGGATAGAAGCCACAAGAAACACTCTACACCCGACCTGTTCACGTACTAAATTATTTTTGTATCACTGAAAAAAATTACAGTTCATGCTCCACTAGAAACTCATGTTTGTTTTCTCAGCACCTGGACTTCATAGAAAAACTTTCAATCTGCTTTACCACAGCATTTCAATATTTAGAACATGTTTTCAGTACAGACCTTCAATTGCCTAAAGCTCCAGTTCAAATCACTTCACCTTTGAAGTTCCCTGGCTGGCAGGCACAGAGTGCACCATGACATTGCCTTCCCTCAGCAGGGCTCAGGGAACCAGCAGAATCCCAAACAGAGGAAATGAAAACACTGCAGCCAAGCTGCTCCAGCAGGAAAGTTGAGCTGAAGCCACTGCACCCCCTTCTCCTTACAGCAATGTGGAAATGAGCAGTCACATAACAAAAAGTGTGCTGCTTTCCTGAGCTACTCATCTCACAATCTCTGTAGCTCCCATTACATAAACAACGTTTTGTGGCTTATTATTAATAATTTTTCACTGTAGCTGCAGCCACAGGAACAATAAGAGCTTCCACTGATTGCAGATTTAGTGCTTTGAGTCAAGCGTGCTGCGCTGAGTGCGTGAATCTCCGGAACTGTGCCAGAAACAGGTGACTCTCCCAAATCCCAGCACCAATCAGTACCAAGGAGAACAAAGAAACCAATGATTCACTCCTAAATGAATCAACAGAAAATTGCTGGGATGGAAAGAGAGTAACAGAAAAATAGAACAATTTCTGTCTGAAACAGAAACACCAGGCAAAATTGGGGAAGAGAAAAACAGATAAACCACCAATTTACTTACTTTTCTGCTTCTTTTTCTGTGTAATAAGAGTTGGTCTCATAAGAATTTCTACCAAAAGCTGAAAAATAAGACAAAGAATTAAGGGAATGATCACTAAGATACAAATAACCAAATAATTTGTCAGTGACTAACCCAAACCTGTCTCTGCTGAAGTCACAGAGGTGAATAATAAAGGCTCTACAATCAAACCCCCACCGGTGTCAAAAATCACAGACAAATAATAGTTGCATTTACCCTGAAGAAACAGTAAGAGTTGTACAAAACAATCTCCCACTGGCAAGTTTTAAAGAATTTGAGATTGCAAGAAATGTAATTTCACATGCCTCCAGATAACATCGAGGATGGTGATCACATATCTCTTAAAGTAAGGAATCTTTAACAATAATCTGCAAAGAGATGCAAATTTTTCAAAGGTTTTCACTAAATCTTGCTGGGCTTCAAAAACATTTCAGGTCCAGACAGAATTTAGCAGCTCCAGATTTTATCTGAGCACCAAAAAGCCACTGCTTGTGTACAGGACCCTGTCTGGATATTAACATTCATATTTCTATTTAAGGAATGTATCAG
This sequence comes from Turdus rufiventris, assembly GCA_013186435.1. Lineage (NCBI taxonomy): Eukaryota > Metazoa > Chordata > Aves > Passeriformes > Turdidae > Turdus > Turdus rufiventris. Next base: position 885,479 of record PYHW01009629.1, read on the forward strand.
CCTTCCAAGACCAAGACTGCGTTTCTGACTGATGCAGAACTGATCTTCAGTTGCTCTAGTCTGCATCACTGGTTTAGCTTAAAATGTTTGAAAAATGAAAGTTGATTTAAAAATGAAAGCTGGCAAACAGAAGGAACTGATGACTTCTGCAAGAACCACTGCAAATGCTGCTCGTTTTAAAATTCAGTTTAAAATTGTTAACAGCAATGCAGGCATCACCCAGTCAGTGCCAACTCACAGGACACTTAAGATTAAAACTGGATCTGTTAGTCCCATCTTAATGTTACCTTTATTTAATGAACTACTGATCCAGACACAGAGGAAACCACCTGACAGCACTGGAGCCTACATTAAAAGCACTGACAAATTAATAATAAATAGGCAACTTTTATACATTTTGTACCATTATTTGTAGTAGTAGCTGTAGCATTAATAGGGTAGAAAAAATGACTGCAGTAATACATATCTCCTATTAACGGTGTTTTAGGAAGAGAATGCATGCCTCAAAGTTTGGTGTTTATGGGTTTATGCTTTAAGTTTTGGGTTTTCTGCCTCTCACCAGAGGCAGGAGCAGAAAAGGAATTATGAGATTGTGTTTCTTGGGATGGGGTTACATTTACATATACATGGTATAAAATCCATGAGGTTTGTGTATTTGCACTCTCAGGTTTTATTTTACATGGATTCATATAAAAGGAGGAACCACTGAGTTGATTTGGTTTTTCCTCAATGCACAGGCTGTCAGAACCCAAAAATATTTTCACTCTCACACACTGTAGCCTAGAGAGTACACTGCAAACTGAGTGTCCTTTAAAGTTACTCATGTCAGCTCAAAATATTGCAACATATAATCGGTAAACACAGCACCAGCAGATCAAATCCTAGAGCAGGATTTTTGAAAACACACAGCACTGGCTTCCACCACTGCCTTTAATGACATTAAACTCACCTCTATCAGCCAAATCTCTGACCATAGCACCAGGTAATTACAGTGGATCTGACATTCACCATCTCCAGCCCAAGGAGAAAAAACCAACCAAGCCCCAGCCAACCAAACCAAACCAAAAACTCGTCCCCAACACACAGATTCTGTGCACTTTGTCAAAATAATTTCAACAGAAGTACTCCTATTTCCCTTTAAAAACAAGGGAAATTAAAAACATTTTCATAGTGTTCTCATTTGCTTGGGTAGCTGAAGGCTTCTGCCCACAACTGACAGCAGCAACTAAACCAGGGCTCATTTCAAAACAACATAAACAGCAGCTTTAAGTAAAAGCAAGCTAAGTGAGACAAAAAATAAACAGCAAAATCTGTTTAGTTAAACTAAATAAAAAGAGTGTTAATTAGTTCACTGGAAAATAGAAAACATGCATTTCTAATGAAAGCCAAGCCAGAGTCAGGCACATGAAACTGAGCAAATGGGTATTTGTGCAATGCAGAATTAAAGCAAATAAACAAAATGATAAACTGCCACAATGTCCACAGAAACCTTCCAGATCTGTTTAAAAAACTTTGCCACAGATGAAGCAATAAACACAGACAACTGGCTAAGACAGAGCCCTGGAGTGCCTAAGCTGCCACAGATCCCCCAGTGTTAAGGGAAATTCTCACTGCTCCCATATCAGTTGTGTTATTTTGTCTCACTAACAGCAATCACTTGAATCCTGTCTTCATTCAAAACTAAAAGTCTAATCTTTTTCAAGGTACAAACAGGCTGACTAAAGAAATAGCCAGGTATTCTATATCATGCAAGAACAAAACACCTCGCTTTGGACAGAATTCCTTGAAAAATACACCCTTTTCCTATTTTGATTAACAGAAAGTGGCACAATTCTAATCTTTAACATCAAATTGGTAAAGTCATTCTGCAGCTTGCATTTACAAGCTCCAAGGACCTCAGTGAAGAGATTTTTCAATGGGATGAGTATCATGCAGATGTTTTGGTATTGAAAAAACACACTTACATCGACTCCTCCAAACAAGTCAAAGGTGTATGTGTTTGGGAAACTGGACTCTTGAGCAGCTTTTCTGTCTTCTGTAACATAAACCATGGCTTCCATCGAAAGGAGTGGAGAAATTTCCTGTATGTAGGGAAAAAATAAAGAGATGGTTCAAAAAGAAAACTGTTCATCAGTATAAACACAATTATCTTCCACTATCTGTGGAATAATCACCACCTACATCCCCAGCTCTTACAGCTAATTTTGGACAGATACCATCATGCAGACAGCTTAAAAAATTAACAGAGTATGATCACAGTAGACTTTAAAGAAAGCCACAACAAAATTATCTCAAGCTTTAGGAAGAAGGGTGCAGCCAGTACCTTTAGGATGCTTTGGCACTGAGAGAAGTCGCTGTTTGGGTGGCTGTGCTCATACAGCTTCTGCAGCAGCAAGGGGATCCCGTTCCATTTTGCTTGTTTGTCTCTTTCCTTCAACAAGGCCTCTGTGATCTGCAAGGAAGGAAGAACATGATTCCCATGTGTCCAATGCTTCATAACCAGGAAAATAATCTTATCACCTTCTTGGAAAAAGAGCTTACAAAATCCATGCTCTTTCCATGCAATTTATGCAGGACACGCACCTGCAGAATTTTACAGATGCAAAGTATCTTAAGCAGCACTGGGCTTAAAGCAGACGTCATTTAGAGTACATAATCTCATTCTGTATTTTTATATTGATTGTGTATTTTAAAATGGGAACACATTAGTCTCTAAACAATTCCATTAGCAGAACTCCAATTGACAGGTCAGTGAAGGAGGAAATGGGTGTCCTGCCACTATCTCAAATTACACCAGTCTAAGGTGCAGAATGCCGAGGATGGAAAAGCTTCATTACTTGATGCATTCAGCTAGAAAGGAGTATTTCCTCAGCCAAGTCCCTGGAGTTATTATAGGTCACAGCAACGACCCAAGCTAGGAAGATTTACAAGCAGGAACATATCAAAAGCAGAGAGAAAATTCCCTCTGTAGTCTTGATCTGGTTCTAAATGGAAACCACCAACTAAATCAGGAGAACAGCAATGCCAGCATTATCCTGAGAAAAAAGTTGCAACCACAAAAAAGAGCACTTGGCATTTGCTACTATAACTGTCCAAACTTTCTTCAATGTTCCTCCTTTTTCCCTAAAGTAAAAAAAAAAAATCTCAGTATTCATCACTGTGTTTAACACCTAAAAAAAAGATAGCAGCACACAACTAAAACATTCTGCTTAAAATCCACAAAAGATGTTTTGAAGCTGGAATACTTCCAGGTTAATGCCACGAGAAGCTGTCAATGAGAAGCTTAGAACCTTAAAATTCACTATCCAGTCAATACTGACACACTTCAACTCCTTTCCTCTCTGATACTTCAGAGGTACCTACACCAACCCCAGTATAGACTTATCCTTGTACATAGGATAAGGTAGAGCAAACAATTCCAGCAGGATTTTTGGCTGGGTTTACAAATGTTTTATATGCCTTCCAAATAAAAACAACAAAATAAAGGAAACCCCAATCCTTTAGCCAGCACCTCAAAGCAAATCTTCAATTATCCTGAGCTGGGAGGGACCCCCAGGATGACCCAGCCCAGCGCCTGGCCCTGCACAGACACCCCCAGAACCCCACCCTGAGCATCCCTGGCAGCGCTGTCCTGGAGCTCCTGGAGCTCTGGCAGCCTTGGGGCCGTGCCCGTTCCCTGGGGAGCCTGGGCAGTGCCAGCACCCTCTGGGGAACAACCTTTCCTCATCTCCAGCCTGACCCTCTCCTGACATATTTGTGGGTTTGCTCTGAGTCTAGGCCTAAACCCCTAAGCTGCTCTCATTCTGCACCTTTCTGTGGTTAAGTGACATTTCCCTCCCACCAGCTTCAATCTTGCTTCTTATTCTTTCAGGCAAGACATCGTTCTCAGACACATCTCAGTGCACAATTCCAAAGGGCCATTCAATTCCTGATTAGACAATTATATGCAAATATACTCCAACTTCTGACTGTGAATTTAACCCTTTTCTCTGCTTGTTATACAAAGACCAGAAAACTGATTCAGGCTGAGAACGCAGCCTGGCAATGTGGCTAATGTGGGACCTCACCCTCTTTGTGAGATTGCCAAGTACTTAGGATTCTTTTATTCTTTTCCTGAAATACCTCAATTTTTAGGTAAGTAAGAACTTCGAGGGTCTTGAAGTACCAGGTTTTCTTGCTACAAGCAGTGATTGAAGCAGCATGAGCACACCTAGGACATAAAAGTCTCTCCAGTTTAACTTTTCTCTGCTTTCTGCATCAGAAGAATCAACCAGCACTCCCAAAGAATGACAGAGTTTCCTTCTGAGCAGAAGAAATAGCAGAGGACCAAACCAGAAAGCCAAAATGAGTTCTCATCATTTGGGCTCTGGGTCAGCTCCCTGGAAGTCACAAAGTCACAGATCCCATTCCCCCTTGAGATACCGAGCACAGAGTGAGACAAAGGAGCTTCACCGCTGCCCCGTCCCAGGTGTGAGAGGAGGACGAACCCACAGGCAGTGGGAGGAACAGGATTCATCGCTGGGCAAAATGCAAAGAACACACAACAAAATGCCAGGGAAAGAGTCCAACTCTCCAGCTCCAGCTGATGTGGAAGATATCACAGGCAGGCATGACGTGCACAGGCTGCAATCTGAGGTTCCAGAAGCACAGAGCAGAATTCTGCATTAAATGCTCTCAGGAAAGTCCAAAAGCCTTTAATTAACATTAAAACCTTGCACTGGGTTTAACACCACATTGTTAATTACATGTATGCTGCTTGGTTTGGGGCAGGATCCATCTGAGCCATCTCCACTCCCATTTCTCTACTAGCAGGGCTTCCTCTCCCAGTCCTAAGCTGAGAGGAAGCCACAGGAGACTTTCAGAACTGAAATTCTGAAGGAGTGAAGCAAATGTTTCCTTGCTCTCGTCATCGTTTAACTGCTTAAAAAAATAAAAAACTGGTTTTTTTCTCTTGATTTAACACATCTTTGGTCTCACTGCAAGCTCTGGCTTGTGGTCCCTGCTCTGCATTTGAGGCTACCCTGGCTCTGGATATTTCCATTGTGGCCGGGTGGTATTTGCCAATGCAAAGATTTTGGATTCTGGGAAGGGATTAAAATTCAATCAGGCTTTGTGGAGCTGTCTTTCTTCACAGCCATTTTGGTTAAAAACTGCATCTCCTGTTTTCCATAACAGCAGTAAGTCAATGCTTTTCATTTATAAGCAGAAATGGCTTTCTTTTAAGGGAAATTTTACTAAATAATCATCAAAATCAGCACTGGGTCTTCTGGGGCTCCTTTCCACTGTGGAATTTTTTGGTCTCATTCAAGCACAAAAAGTGCAATCCAGCACTGATTTTCTTCAGTCACTGAAAAGTTCCGGATAAAATACCTGAAATGTTGCAACAAAACTTCAGAAGTTAGGTACAATCTAGCAAGAAGGAGAGGCTGCAGCAGCCCAGCTGGAAGAGGTATCCATAAAAGTCAGCACTTCCCCAGGTGCTGGCAGCTGGGTTTGGAATTGTCAGTCCTTACTGGTGTTAGGACACATCAGAATAAGGATCACTTCTGGGAAAACAACAGCAGCAGGGTATAAATCTCTGTAAGAGCCAGATACAGCAAACACCAGGACTGCACAAAGTCACTTCCCAGCCTGCTGCAGGACATCTCAGCTCTGGCTCACAAACAGGGAAACCTGAGGACACTGGGGCTCTCCAGAGTGGTTCTGTTCCAGAAAGATAGATCCCTGAAAACACAGTGGCAATACCAGCTCACCCAGAGCTCCCAAGCTATGTCCCAGTCCAAAGCTGTCTGTACAACCCTGCTTTCACATCCCTGCTTTCCTGAATGCTGTTCCCCAGCCAGGTGATCACCACCTCACCAGGATCATCCATGTCCCCCTGCTCCAACCGTGCCAGCACGGATTTGTTGAAAGGGCAGAGATCTCAGAGAGGATTTAAATTCAGAGATAAAAAATGTGTCACCAGCCCACCCATGACTGCAAGGTAGAACAGACGGAGTGGTTTTCTCTTTAAAGACTCTCAAGGAACTGGAGCTCAGGATTTCCCAGGAGATTACTCCAAAGACTGATAACTACCATAGGAACTTTCCAACTATGCAGTTTAAATAACTTCTGTGTATAATTTTCCTTGACAGTATAGAAAGGGCTGAAAAAAGACACTGCATACAACTCTAAGTATTTATTTTAAATTTCTTTCTAATCCTACTGTCTTTTAAATCCTTTCAAAAACAATAGAATAAGAAGCACAGAATGTCCTGAATTTGGAAAGGACACACAAGGTCTGTCAAGCCCAGCTCCTGGCTCTGCCCAGACACCCCAAGAACCCCACCCTGAGCATCCCTGGCAGCTTCGGGGCCGTGCCCATACCCTGGGGAGCCTGGGCAGTGTCAGCACCCTCTGGGGAAGAACCTTTCCCTGATATCCAGCCTAAACCTCCCCTGATGGCATCGATTTGCATGATAGACAATAAAGAACTATGAATAATACCTACATCTTTATGAAGTTATATGTTAGTATCTGCCTAAATGCATCCCTTGATCAGTCTAGTCTCCCTTTCACTTGTCTCCCTCCAGGCTCAGCTGCAGCACAGGAGCTTCCCCCCCTGCTCTGTGTCCATGCCCTGGCAAGTGCTCAGCATTGCGCTACCAGCATTGCCAAAACATTTCTTACTGCCCTGAGACCTCCTGGAGCTAAAGTTGCTCCCAAATCCCTTCCCCTTCCAGAGAGGATTTTCCTTCCCACCTCTGTTCCTGCACTGTGACAATTTTCCTTGCCCTACAAAGCAAACCTCTGATTTTCCTAAGCTTGCCTCCACCCCTGTGCTGAGCTGTGGTCAGTGACTCCTCTGTGTCTTCCCAAAACTCCTGAAGGCCCAGCAGTGGTGACAGCAGCAGAAACACCAGGAGATAATCTCCTCTTTGCTCTCCAGGGCAGGAAAAACAATTTTTTACAGAATTGTGTCTCTATTTCACATTTTACCCTTCAAACATTTCAGTGTCTTCCCGAGTGCTCGCTACAGGAGGGCGTTTGCTGTCATCTTTAAAAAAGCAAAACCAGTGACTCAGGTGTCCAGGCATCCTTCACAGCACTGAAGGGTTCCTGCTGTGACAGACTTCACAGCTATGACACATCACTTAGAAGGTTTTTTTAATTCAAATTCTCATTGCAACCATACATTAAGACTGGAAGTGCTTTTAAAAAAAACGCAGAATTTCTATTCTTGGGATTTTCCATGAGCACTTCTGAAGTATATAGTCAAATGCCCTGAAAGTTTAAAAGGAAACAGGCACAAGATTATGGATCTCAACAACAAGATGCAGGCATATGGTATCTGTGTATTTTTATTAAAAGTGAAGCCTTTCTGCATCCTTTCCTTCAAGGCTTTTAAGGTGTACCTTAAAAAAAACCCCAGGAAACTAGTATTTGTGCAATTAAATGTTTAATTTTCCTCTGAACAGCAATAACGTAGGAAGTCATCTCTGCCAGACTGCCAGGAGAATAATTATTCAGGATTTTTGGGAGTGCCCCACCATCCCAGCTCCGTAAGCATTTTCCTTCCCAGCTGCTAACAACCATCCATCAGCCTGGCTAAGCTGTCTCCCTCCTCACACCACTTTTCCCACAAAAGCCTGTAACCAAGGCAAATGACCCTGCAAGTTTTGGTCTTGACACAACAGCTCGTGCAGGAACACAGCTGCTGGCCCATGGACAGATTCTGGAAAGCATTCCAAGGGAGAAGCTGAGAACTGCAACCCTGCAGCTCCAGGGCACAACACGCTGTGGTCAGTCACCAGCTGAGCTCTGATCAAAGCCAGGGCAGAGCCCCACAAATATTAATCCTAAAAGGAAACTCTGCTGGGAGAGGTCCATGTAAGAACACTTATGTCCAGCCTCTTTCCAGCTCCTTGATTCTTCAAGTGCAAGATTCCCTTTTCTCCATCCTCCCTAGCCCTGCATGGGGCCCCCCATCCTTCCTCCTGCCAACCCAAAGGCCAGGCATGAACACAGGGATACACTGTCCTAGGATACAACATGCCAGAGCTTCCAGCCAGGCCTAACCATTCCCTCAGCTCCCAGACTACAGCTCTGATCACAGAACTGGAAGAAGAGCTGGTCTACCAAGACAAGGAGCAGGTCTCCTGAATCTACAATCCCCACAGTTGGACAATTCCAACACAGACCTTTGACACCAGCAGCTCTCCAAACCCACTACTACCTGTGCTGTAGAACAGAGCTACTAATGTTTGCTTTGCTGACCTTACTCTCAGAGAAAAATAAATCAACTAATATAGTTATATTAAAATTCTACTAACTTCTCAGTTACTACTTTTCCTTGGAACTTCCTAAGTTTCTACCTTAACTACTTTTGAAAGAAAACAAAATCTGTAAGGCTATCTAAGAAAAAGCAGAGGGATAAGGAGTATCACATCTACCTTCTTCTTCTCACTCATCTTCAGCCACACAAAACATCAGACACCAACACAGCTTAAGTCCAACATAGCCAGTTTTTGAGCATTTCTAGTGCATGACAGAGCTCTGGTCCTGTTATATAACAAAAGCATGTCCAAGCTTTCCAACAGTCCCTCACTGTCCTCCCCTGAAGAGGCCAAGGCTGCTAACACCCACACAATTAGAGCTACTCAAGTGGATTATATTCACGTGAATGTTGTTTTGTTGGTGCTGCTGTAAGGAGGAAACAAAAAGCTGACTCAAAACCAAAATCTTTTCTCAGGGTTAGGAAGCTACTCCTGCTGGTAACCTGAAATGGCAGGAGGGGGAAATCTGGATGTCTGAGGAAGAAAATGTTTTCCTTCCATGGAGTTTTTTTTTGAATGTGTAGGGACTATCCTGCTAAGGGAAGTGTCTGCTCCTAGGGATAGCAAAGCATGAAATACAGCAGGAAAAATGGACTCCTTTTTTCCATTCTGATTGCTTCAGCTAAGCCTTGGCAACCTATGAGGGTGAGAGCAGTGCTGACGCTGAGCTCTTGGGACTGCACCAGGAGCATGTTAGTTTGCCAACAAATCCCTGGTTAGTCCATTATTCCACTGCTCTGGCTGCAGGGATTCCCAGAGCTGCACCTAAATACCCTCTGGTTTCGTGCCATATCCATGTTCACAGCTGGCTTGCAGCAGATGAAGTGTGTAGCTTCTTGCTAAGCGGATTTGAGCCTGATCAGCTGAGCCAGAGTGTTCTTGGCTTTCAAGGAACAGCAGCACAAAACTTGTCCCAGAGCCTCTGATCCATAGCACAGCTGTGCCCCAAAAAGGACAGCACACCAGGCCCCTCACAACCAATATTCTTCTTTATTAGAAATGTGGCACTTCTGGAAAGCTGTTCTGCTTCTGGTTCACCTGCAAAGCCCCTTGCACTGGCTCTGTGCTCAGGGCAGGGCAAATCCTGATCCAAGGTTATGCAATCTGATATCAACACTGAGGCTTGGGTGCAGGGCAGCAGCTGATGCCAGCAAATTGATAAAAAGGATACAGGAACAAATAATGGCAGTATCTGCTGAAATCTGCTTTAGTTAATCAACTTCTTAGCAGAATCATTTAGATTGGAAAAGACCTCCAAGACTGTAGAGCCCAACTTGTGACTGATCCCCACCTTATCACCCAGCCCAGAGCACTGAGTGCCATGTCCAGTTGTTCCTGAACACCTCCAGGGATGGGGACTCCACCATCTCCCTGGGCAGCCCCTGACAACGTCTGAACCATCCTTTCCATGAAGAAATTCCTCCTGTTGTCCAACCTGAACCTCCCCTGGCTCAGTTTGAGGCCTTCCTCTTGTCCTGTCCTTTCTTCCCTGGGAGCAGAGCCCAACCTCCCCCCGGCTGTCCCCTCCTGTCAGGGAGTTGTGCAGAGCCACACAATCCCCCCTGAGCCGCCTTTTCTCAAGGCTGAGCCCCTTTCCAGCTCCTTCAGCCACTCCTCATATGACTGACTCTCCAGCTCTGTTGCCCTTCTCTGAATAATTTATTTTTAATATTAAAGCAAGACACTGACTGGCAAGGAAGCCAAGGGCTCTGGGTAGGTGAGCACAGCAGGAACACACTGGGATCCAGATTTCAGAGCCTCAGCTGACCTCAAAACTGCCAGATATTCAGAGGGCTGTTACTGTCAAAAATGCTTTTACATCCCTGTAAGATCAGAGTGATGAATTCTAAGAAGCAGGCTTGTCAACAGTGATCCTTCTCAGCTCACAGCTAAGCCCCTACTTTCCTCATACAAAAATGGATCTTAAGATCACCTAAGAATAGTAGACAAAGCTTTGTTCAGGGCTAAATGTTACTGCTGCCCATGGCAGGCACCACAGCATGGAACTGTGTTCCCCAATCTCCCTGAATTAACATCTTGAGAAGGGTTTCCCCTCCTCACAGGACACCAGCAGGGCAGTCCAGGCAGCACATGACCCCAAACCTCCTTCCAAAACACTGCTAGAAAGAGCTTCAAGGACACTCTCCTGACTTGCTCTACACCCTAACACAGCAACCTGACCCACTCTCAGGCTCTCCATTTCTCAAATCAGTTGAGAAATGTAAGCAAGGGCTCCCACACTGCCATTGAGGAGTCAACTGCATGAAAACAGAAAATGTTTTGATAAAAAATAGAACTTAAAAAAAAAAAAGCAGCCAAAACTGCCTTGTGCTTCTTTAAAAGTTACATCAAAGTGTTTTATATTTAGATCATCTACAAACAAAAAAATTGATTCAAGGTAAAAGTAAAGAGACACAGAATTCATAAAGTTCAAAAATCAATCAGGGAGCTGTTATTCCCCCTGCCTTAGTTTAAGTGAATCAAAGAATGGTTTGGAATGGGAGGGACTTTAAAGATCATTCATTCCCACCCCTCTGCCATGGGCAGGGACACCTTCCACCAGCCAAGGGCACTCCAAGCCCCAACCAGCCTGGCCTTGGACACTTCCAGGGGCAGCCACACTGCGGACACTCAGCACTCATCTGTGCCAGGGCCTTATCACTCTCACAAGGTAGAATTTCTTCCCAATATTCCATCTATCCCTGCCCTCTGGCAAGTGGGAAGCCATTCTCCCTTGTCCTGTCCCTCCATGCTCTTGTACAAAGTGATTTAAAATATCTTCCTACAGCATTTCTGAAATGCCGGGAGCTCTATGTGCCCAAGCTTTAACTCTCAGGGCAGCACAAGGATGCCAAAATTTTTCAAGTAAAACAAAGCAAAACCCCAGCAACAAAAAACCCACCTCATTCTTGGGCATTATAAAGAATATACAACGAGCAAAAGTTTCTTTGATTGCTATAAAAGCTTAAAAGCCCAAAATGGAAACAGTAGCTGAATTTTTCAAGCAAACCAAAACCCGGAGGTGGAAGCACCATCCTGCAGACAACAGAGGTGCATAAGGTTGGTACAGGTTTACCTGACTAAAATTGCAGTGGCTGATGAGGTGCATGAAAGAAATGGTTCGGAGGTGGACAGGTAAGGCAGCGAGACAAAGTTTGTCCACATGCAGTAAGAAATCCACTCCCAAAACAATCCCAAGGAAATTGCTTCCTTCAAAAGAGTCAATATAGGTTTATATTCAAGCAAATTACTGGCTCTTCTTAAGGATTAACCAACCTAGCAGCTCAGGAAGCAGCAAAGTAAGGACAAAAGAGCTGTAAAAAAACACCTACTCTTTTACCTCTCTGCTACAGAACAAGGCACAGGCATTTATGATGAACATGATGCTTTAGGACTTTAGGCTTTATATTTTCCATATACTTGTAATCCTGCAATTCTTTAGTCTGTAACTCTAAACTCCATACCCAGTGTGAGCTGCTACTTTCCCATTTTGGTCAGACACAACAATTCCTCTCCAGCCTGGGAATCAAGGACACCTGACTACCTCAGGCCCCAGGAAATGTGAAAAAAATTGAGTTGGGCGGACCAAACTTGGGGTAAATGACTTCATTACCTGAAGCTGTAATTGGAAGATTAACCCCCAATATGCAAATGGACCAAACCTATAAAAGTGTGAAAACTCGTGACCCATTGTCCATTTTTGGGTGCAGCCCCTAGAGGGGTTTTGTCTGCCCAAAATGTACCTGAAGACCCTTCAATAGATACAATCACTTTTTATTCCCTTTACTTTGTCTGGCCTCTGTTTCCAGGTAGTCCCGAAAAGGCATCAAACAAATCTTCTCTTATTAATTGCTCAGAATCCTTGTTTATCAAGGACAATGCTGTTGTCTGCACTAGTAAATTAGAAAAATGCCATTTTCTATTCCATCTGACCTCTCTTAAGATACTTCAGCTCAATAAATCAGCACCTGAATCCAAGTTCTTTATCTCATGCTTCATTTTCCAAGTCTTTGCACCATTTTGCATTTAATCTGCAAGAATAGTGCCAACTATTCTCCATAAAAATAAATTAATAGTCCATTATCGCTGAGCAGCTTTTCCAAAAAAAGCCACTATCTGCACACGACAGGGACAGGGGACAGGCCCGGGGTAAGGAGCTGATTTCATTCCTTGGTATTTCGCAGCATCATCAACTGGGAAAGACGACAAATAAGAAACAGACCTAGAGCAGTTCCTCATAAAACCACCTGCATTACAGAGCTAAAATGTCTCCTAAGCCCTAATACCACGAGGCTGCCTTTGTCCAGGAAATACGTTTAATTTCGATGCTGCATTGTTACAGTCCCAGGCAGAGCTTCCTTTCTTTGCAGGGAAGGCCACACCGACCGAAGAGGCGGAGAACGCCCGGGCAGAGAAGCTTGTGCCGCCCCTCGGAGCTCGCAGGGCCGGGGAGGCGGCACACGGAGCACCGAGACACCGGGCCTGCCGTGTGCCGCCCCTCCAGCACCGGGGCACAGCCCGGGCAGCTCCGGAGCGCCGAAGCCGGGCTGGGAGCGGCCGCTGTCCCCGAACAGGCCCCGCTAGGCCAGCCGGGCTCTCCCCGGCCACGCAGCTCCGCCAGGCCCGGGCAGGCCGCGCTGCACCCCCGGCCCCAAACCCCACGGCCCCCCCAGACCCCGCGGCCCTCCCGGGTTGGCCCGGCCGGGCCCTCACGGGCGGCTCGCAGCGCCTTACCTGCGCCCCGCGGGTCAGCCCGCGCCCGCTGAGCTGTCCGTGGCGCAGCTGGGCCAAGATGTTGGTGTTCGCGGCGCGGGCCCCGGCGGTGCCGGTGCCGGGCCCCGTGCCGCCCCCCGCCACGGCCGCCATGGCCTCCGCGCTGGGGACACAAACAGCGATCCCTCCCCTCGGCCCGCTCCGCCCTGCGCGCAGCCGCGGCGCCCAACATGGCGGCCGGAAGGGATGCCCGCCGTGTGGGAGGGAGCCATGGGCGCTGCGGGCCCGCCGCTGCTGCTGCTGCTGCTCCGCGCCCTGCCGCCTGCAGGCCCGGCCTCACTGCCGCGGGCTGCCTCGGTGGCCACCGGGATTCCTTTATTCCCACCGGGATTCCTTTATTCCCCTCAGCGAGGCCCAGCCACGCCGTTTTGTTTTTTGAAGAAAAGCTCGCTGAGGAGCTCTGATCACAGTTCGCTTTTATTAAAATAAAGGCTTTGCAAGGTGGAAGAACACTGAAGAAGGAACGGTTGAGGCTGTTCAGTATTGGTCTGAGTTAACCCACAGCACTAATTTGAGACGAATCTTGGTGATAATACCAAAGTTTCAGTTCCTGTCTGAGCCATTGACTTGGAGTGGGACGCCATCATCTGTGTGGGTGCCTTCCAACTCACACAAAGCTGGGAATCTAATCAAGATTCATCTGATTACTAACAGTAGCCATGGACAGATGTCTTCTC
>PYHW01009629.1:903745-915461 GCA_013186435.1 Turdus rufiventris
TACTAATATTTGATCTCCCAGCCTGCTAAACAGGAGTTATATCACTTTTAATTTCAGTTCTGTTTACCAGGCCTGAGTGGATATCCTTCCCTCTTGTCCACTGTGTATCCCTGGGGAATGTTGTAGAACTCGGGCAGGCCCCCAAACTGCTTCCAGACCGTGTAATAGTTGAGGAAGGTGCGCATGGCATTATCCACATCCCCAATGAGGCTCTGAGACAGCAAACAGCAAAGAAACAGGGGGGTGAACAAAAACCAGCACAAGAATTAATGCAATCACACTGCTGTAGGCAAAGAAATACAGTGACAGAAATGGGTGTTTCACCACTGAGTGGTGCAACTGATACTGGGGCACGATGCCTTAAGAACAGGCAAGGCTGAAAATGCTGCTTTTCTAGTGGATTACATTTCCACGCCCAAAAATAATATGAAGACTGATTTTTTTAAAGAAGGCTGTGTTTCTTCAGTCAAATGTTTAGTCAATCACAGCACCCAATCTCTTAGGAAAACAAAGTCTCAGTCTAAACATGAAATGATGAGAAAGCAAAGCTCCTGATGGGAAAAAAATTCACACAAATAAAACATCTGTGAGGTGATAAAAAAAAAGGTGTGAGTTTCTTTTTCCTCACATTCCCATTTGGATTATGGGAACACTTGCAGCGAGTTTGCTATAACAAAAGTGCCCTCCCATCACAAATGGGAGACTAGATAAAACCAACATTTTCTTCAACATCATCTTCTATAGGGCTCAGGCCACTGCAGATTTCACCAGAGATCAAACCATACCTTAAAACCTGCACAGATGAGGGTTATATTTATAACTTTTTTCCTGAAGACCAGCCCCTGACAGATGAAATCACCAGATGCTGCTGGTATGGCAGCTCTTACCTGCAGGCCTGGCCAATAGGCCTCCAGGGACTGGAACACAGGCATGGACACTGTTCCTTTGTACATCTGAACCCACAGGTACCAGTCATCAAACTTGGTGTAATTTTTGATAGCTTTGTTGTATTCTGTAAAGAAACAGAAAGATAGGTAAGCCATCTGTAACAAAAAAAAAAAAATCAAAAAACAAACAAACAAACAAAAAATCTTTTTTAAGAATGAGAGAAGCCCCCTTTTCACTTGAGCCATGTTCAATGACTTCTCATGGTGCTCACTTTGCTATTTCTTACCACAGACTGTTCAAAAGCATTACAACAAAACCTTCAGAAGAGTCTTGAATGTGCCCCATTAGAGCCTTCATCTCCCCCTGCCACAGGTGCTGGGCCCCTTCCCACAGAAAACACTCACCTAAAAACATGGACATCAGTTCCTTGTCCTGCAGGAGGATGGCTCCTTTAACCAGGTACTCAAAGTAGGAGTCCACCCCCGCGCCAATCCCAGCATCCTGGGCCACCCACTTGGCAGTGATCACATCAATGTGGTTCCCCACCTGGAAGGGGTGAAGGACAAAGAGAGAGGCACTTAAAGTGACACAGGAAATCCTGGTCCTTTTCTCAGACCATCAGTTTCACAGACATACAATGTCCATTCCAACCAGCATTTTCTCCATTACAGGACACATTATCAGTGTCAGAGAAATACAAACTGTAGAAAATGCAACTGTTATGATTATACACAAGCTGTGGAAAATACCATTTTCATGCTGATAATGTATTTTACATATATAATAAAAATTTTATGCTTCCAATATCAACACTTCACTGGTCTTATAATGCTACTGTAAAAATGCACAGTTTCAATGTGAAGTGTCTGGTCCTAATTCTGATTTTACAAGAGTAAAGAGAAGGATGGAGACATGCAGATAGAGACAGAGGCCAAGAATGTCAAAGGCACAAGAGCTGCCATGTTAATATTTAAATAGATGCTGGCACTCTTCAGCCTGTGAACAAGCCCAGCTGATGGAGAACTAAATACACAATCATGTCTTTCTTAGCAAACATGAAAAAAAGCCAACAATGATTGAGGATTTGGGGTATAAATCAAAAATAAGCAAATTACAAAGCAAACAAAGGGAAATATTTCCTCATACAGCCTGTGAATAATCTGTTGCAATAAACACAGGGTATAAATAAATCTGTTTCACTTCACATATGCAACACCAGAAGTTCACAGAGGTTAAAAAAGCAGCAACAGAAAAGCAATAGACAGTGAACACAGAGATAATACTGCCAGCTCTTGCTATTCCTGAACCTCAGAGCTGTACAGGCTGCTAATATCTCAGTGCAGTTGCCATGCTCTTGTTCTGTTCCCTAAGCCTTTGTCCCACCAAGCATCAGATAGACCTTCCATTTAATCTGCTACAGCTGCTGTCACAAGAGCTGCAGCACCCAGCAGGAGGCATTTGTCTCCCAGCCACATCTGGTGCGGGCCAGAACAATGGGATAATGTTGGGCTGCTGCAATAAAGAGGGATGTGGATGCTGCAGGTGTTCAGGAACAATGTCAAACACGAGCCTTCAGCCCAGTTAGGAGCACTGTGGTTACTTATGCAATTCTATCTCCTCTCTGTTGATGATTTTTTAAGCCTAGAATTGCATTCACAAAGCTACACAAAAAGCAGCCCAGCACATTCCCAGTCCATTCCTCACTCACCAGCCCAATATCTGAGCGATTTTTCCACAGGGCCTTCAAAGCCTTCCTGGCAACATCCTCAAACACTGGGTCACCAGTGAGGTGGCTTAAGGTGGCAAACTCCACTATAAAGGTGCCAATTCCAGCAGTACAGGTGACTGGGGTCTCCCCAGGGTTTACTCCATGCAGAAGGTTCACTGTGCCATAGGGCATCCCAGTTGGGGTCTGGAAAGCTGAAACACAGAATTCTGGGGTCACAGAAGTGCTCAGTGTCATGTTGAACAGACTCTCGAGCAAACATGTGCCTCACATGCCACTGCACATGGACAGGAAGTGGGTCTGGAGGAACTGTAGAGAACAGAATGAGAAGCAGAGTGTGATCCTGGGAGGGTCAGAGAGGGTATCCCAAGGTGCACTCAGTCCTGGGAAGGTCCTGGGGATCTCCTGCACCTTGCCAGAGCAGCAGACTGCATCCCCACATTTTTTACAGCCAAGCAAGGTGGTCACTAAACACACTGGCCAGCAAAGTGCAGTGAGGCTGTGATCACTCCATGGGTGCACACAAGGGAACAGTGCCATGCCACAAGGGCACACAGCCCAGCTGCAGCCCCCAAAGAGCACGAGGCAGCATCTTCTTGTCTGTACAAGCTGCTGTCTCAGAGCCTTTATTTATTATTTACATTCAATACAGCTCCCCTCAACAAGCACACTGATGTGTTAAGCACACACAGCACTTGACATGCACACATACAATATCTTCCCTGCAAATTAAGCTTGAGCCTGGAGCTCAGCGAGCACAGGACTGGTTTTTGAGCTGGCTCATCCAGCAGTGCATGTCCCACCAGAGGCAGCAGGCAGCCCATGATCCCCAGCACAGTAACACACAGCACACAGGGGCTCACCTGGCAGCAGTTTGCGAGCTGCTTCCTCAGCCATCCTCAGGAGAGGTCCCGAGCATGGCCAGCCTGCTTCCACTTCAACCCCAGCCTTCCTGGAGAGCAGGTGAGCAGAGAGGAGCCCTCCCACCACTGCAAGGACACATCACAAACCATTACACCGTCTGGGGAGGAATGAGTCTCATTCAAATGCTCAAAAGAGGAGTGATTTTGTTTCTTGCTGCTTGTTTGCAGGGCAGCAGGAAAGTGTGGAGTGATAGGATAAGGGGTGATGGCTTCTCACTGCCAGAAGGCAGGGTTAGATGGGATATTAGGAAGGAATTCTCCCCTGTGAGGGTGGGCAGGCCCTGGCACAGGGTGCCCAGAGCAGCTGCGGCTGCCCCTGGATCCCTGGAAGTGTCCAGGGCCAGGCTGGACAGGGCTTGGGGCAGCCTGGGACAGTGAAAGGTGTCCATGGCAGGGGTTGGAATGGATGATCTTTAAGGTCCTTTCCCACCCAAACCACTCTCAGATTCTATAATGTATTTATTTTTTTCTAGGAAGAGTCAAGAATTTCTGTGTGACAGAAGCTGTAATTTATTAGCTATATTCAGCTATTAGCTATTATTTATATAGCTATACTAATACAGCTATATTAGCTAATATTAATTATTTCACAGCCTTGTCTGTGGTCACATAACAATCATAGAAAAATTACACTGCTGCAAAGATTGGCACAGCAATATTTGGTAGGACAAACAACAAAAGCATAACTAAGTTGTGTGCCCTTAGTGTCTTTTAGCTGGATGGCACTGAAGCAGTCAGGCATTCCAGGTGCAAGACTCCAAAGGCCTTTGTGATTTTGAAGAAAAAAAAAAAAAGAATAATTGTAGGAATAGATAATCTCTACTCCAAAGCATTATGCAAAAGACAACAGGATAAAATCTGTATGCTTCCAGTGAAAAATATATTTATTCCAAAGCTGAAATCCTCACACCAGAATACTGAAAGTGCCACATCTACATCTGCTTGAGACAGGAAGCAAAAAGGGATGTGCAAAGACTGAAAGGAAGTGACGTTTGTTTGGGGTTTTTCTCTCTGCATCCCAAATTCCCTCGGACCACCAGCTCTGAGACTCGTACAGGAAGGAAACCCACCACAAACCCCACCTTACCTCTAATGTTTGTTTCAAAGACAGATGCGTTGACATCAATATCAAAGTCCACCCCCTCCTGCAGCACGTTGACAACTCGCTGGAACTCAGAAACATTTCCCAAGATCTGCAGGGAAACAGAGAAGCAGGCTTAGAGTTCACAGGGGAAAAAAAAGAGCAGTTCAATATTTGGGGCTGATTTTAGTTTGGCTTTACTATTTTGTGAAATCATTAATTACAAATATTACTAAAAAACTGTCAGCTTCACCTTGTTTCACCTTTTTTCCCACACTTTAGGTCTTTACTGCAGAGGGTGTGAGGAAAGGGGCGTTCAGCCACCCCTCCCAGGGCTGATGCAAAGGGAAACGCAAAGTTCTCAGGTCAATGAACAACAGACCTTTGGCACCACCACATCAAATCCAGGTGTACAGGTGGCACGCAGGGGCCTTGAGCAGGCTGTGGGCCTGGCTCATACTCACCAGCAGGGTGTCCAGGGCGTCGATCAGGGTCAGGGAGAAGCTGCGGAGGAGAGAAGCCAGGTGAGACCCGGCGGAGGGGGGCGGCCCATCCCCATCATCCCCATCATCCCCATCCCCATCACCCCACCCCCAGCCCTTACCTGCCCCAGGTGTCCTGCCCGTCGCACGTCAGCGGTCGTAGCTCATCGTAAGGGAAGGCGCTCTCCAGGTAGTGCTCGTAGGCGTGGTAGAACATGGCACGGACCCGCTCCCTGCGGCACAAGCACGGCGCGCTCAGCCCCGGCCCGGGCGGGCCCCGCACCGCCCGCTCCGTACTCACCGGTAGGAAGCCACATCCAGCCCGCGGGCGGCCGCGCCGCTGCCCGCCGGGAGCCGCAGCACCCAGAGGCACAGCAGCGGGCCGAGGAAACGCTGCACGGCCGCGCCAGGGCCCGCCATGGCCGGATCCTTCACCCGGTCCCTCACCGGGACTCGCTCCCCGGTCCCTCCCGCTACCCAGCCCCGAGCGCCCTCAGGGCCGCCTCRGCCTTGGCCCCGCCCCKACTCCGCCTCCAACCAATGGGAGCGGCTTCCGCCTCTCTAAGCCCCGCCCCATTGCCCCAGCCAGCCAATGGAAGATGTCTCCGCTCACTTGGCCCCGCCCCCAATTCCCCTCCAGCCAATGGGCGCGGCGAGCGCTCAGCGCACGCGCTGGCGGAAGCGGTGCGCACGGCGGGGATGTGTCAGGGGCGGTGCGGGGCGCGGTGGCGGTGCTGTGGGGTGCTTGGGGTGTTGCTGCGGCTCGGCGGGGCTGTGGGGCACAGGCTGCGGGAATTATCGCGGGCACTGCTCGCGGAGAGGCGGGAGGTTCTTGCAGTACCTCTCCGGAGGCTGTGACTCGCTGTCCTGATGGCAGGAAAGAGCTGAGCGGGCAGCGCTTCAGGTGCTGCTCTCAAGCCCCAAAATAAAGATAACGAATGCTGTGACGCTGCCATAGGGGTGAGGTGTTGCCAGCCGGGAAGGTGCTGGTCCCGTGTGGGACCAGGCCGTAGTTCCTGTCGGGAGCTGGGGCTGGAAGTGGGCCGGAACATTTGCGAAGCAATGGGGAGAATGTTGGTCTGTGAGCATCTGTCCTGACAAACCTTCCTCACGCTGCTTCTCCCCGGAATTCAAACCCAGCTCTTGGAGCAGCCTGGGACTGTGGAAGGTGTCCCTGCCATGGCAGGGGTGGCATGGCAGGAGCTTTGAGGTCCCTCCAACCCAGCTCGTTCTGGGGTTCTGTGGTGAGCGGTGGCTCACAGCAGGAAAGGTTCCCCAGCCTGCACACCCAGCATGGTCACGCTGATTTTGGCACCCTGCAGTTCAACCAGCACGGCGAATTTCAGCATTACAGATTGGCTGAGCTCTCTCTACATCTGTTCTCTACACTTGGATTGATCCACACCAAATCCCTGCTGTTCTTCCTACCTGTGCCCATAAATGAGGAGGGGATGACCGTGGCAGGGAAAGCAGAAACAAGTCATCAATTAACCCTTTAGCTGGCAGAGGGGCAACACGTAGAAATCACAACTGAAACACTTTGCTTACAGGAGAGGAAGAGGCACAAATAACCCAGCACTGTCATCTCATGGCAGCTATAGACTCATAGAATGATTTGTATTGGGAAAGACCCCAAAGATCTCTCAGTTCCAGCCACCCCACGGTGGACACAGAGGTTTAGCATCAAAAGATGTTGATGTTCTTTAAGAAAATAACCGAGTTTACCCCTGTGCTCCCAGCCTGGGGCCATCCCACTAGGTGTCAGTGCACACCCAGGTACCAGCACAATGGCCCAGACAAAAAGCCACCGAGTAATTTTCAACATACTGTTCATTTGCTGCAGCTGTAATTTGGGTTTCTGGGGCCATTTATCATAAAAGTGTCTGCTTGCTGATGCCATGGCTCAAGGCTGCAGGAATGTCTTGCTGTGTCCCTGGAAGAATCAGACTGTTGGAGCTGATTTCACTAAAAGCTGTCACAATCCATTACTGGCATGCTTTTTATGAAAATTCATTTTCCAGACTGATTTAACAGTGTTCTAGAGCACTGCTATGTGCTGCATACTGGAACAGTAATTTCCCTATCTAACAGTTATTCAAATCTCAAAGTTGACTGAAATCTTTTTGAAACAAATGCAAGAAAAGTAGAACTGGACAGAGACAGAGCCATGCAGTGTCCCCTCCTGGCATCAGAGGGAGGAGCAGTGTCCCCGGAATGCTCTGCCACTGAGGCCACATCTCATGTGCTGATTGCGCTAATCACAGATCAAAAGGGGATGAACGGAGGATGGTGTAAGTGGGACTGAATCCAGGGATTGATGGGTGAGAAACCAACGGCTGGGAGAGCCGGCTGGATCGAACCTGGGTGGGAAAAACTTAAACTGGGTTTGGTGCAGTGATCATCACCCTCCTTAGCGTTTCCTTAGGCAGCCAAGCCCCCTGTGGGTGGATTTGGGGGGCAGATGGGGCTGTCCCCTCCCAGCAACCTCCTGAGAGCCACAGGTGGATTACAAACCCGCCTGAGCAAAGTGACTCTTGTGGCCACCACAAACCCCACTACGGAAAAGTCTTTGGGAAGCCAGGTGGGCTGGAGGGGACAGCAGTGTGCTCAGGGTGTCACAGAGCCCAGGCTGCTGCTGCACAGCCCCTGGGTGCTGCAGAAACAGCAGCTTCCAGCTGGTGTCCTAGAAATCATTAATTAAATAGAGCTGATGGGCTGGAGATGATTTGGAGGAAGGGATGGCTTTCACTGTGGCATATTTTGGGAGATATTAATGTGGTTTGCACTTATCGTACAAGTTCCATAGGCTGGGCTGCAGTAAGCCAAAGAAGATGCAGGGAGTGGTGCTTCCAAATGGGCAGAGCAAGTTGCTAAAATATTTAGGCTGCATCAGAGTTAAGTGCTTCTTCAGATGGCCCATTCCAGGCTTTCTGTCTTTATGAAAAGGCTACTGGCAAAATCATCTGAACTTTGGTTTGGATATGGGAGAGGTTGCAATTAAATTACATTTAACACTGGTTTATGACCTCTTTAGGCTGAGGACACATTTACTACTTGCTATTACCGTAAGTGGTGCTGTTGCCCTGCTTGCAGTTTTGATGCCCATTAAGATGGAAACTGTATGTAAATCAGGATCCCTGGTTAATATTTATAATTCATGGTGGGATGTAGGAGTTCGTCTGCCATGAGAAGAACTGTAAATAGGAGGTTTATGAACACTGAAAACTGTTGCTAAGGTGGTTCTCTTGAAATAATTTTCCTTTGCAGCCAAACATCAATTCTTAATTTTAGTAGCACACGTAGCAGGATGGAAATGATGATTGATTTTTCTCCAAGTGCTGTGGGCTGCTTAGGTTGAGATTTCACTACAAAAGACTAGACATTTCCAATTGCTTTTTATAGGTTCAGAATTGATTTTATTTGTTTAGCACCTGACTAATATAATAAAGGAGAAAAATATAATCGGACAGAAAATACAGAAAACGGATGGGCTGCCTGGTTTCTGGCCTTCCTTTAGGTGATGTGATTTTAAGCCAGACTTCTGCTCCAGGTCTCTTCTAAACTGAGCCATACAGAAGTTTTTGCACTGTGTTCACAAACAACTGTGGCTCTGTGTAGACTTTGAATGTTTTGTGCAAGTCTGGCTTGCTGTTTGGATCTTGACAAGTGAGAAAGCAAAAATAAAACTGAGTTAGCATCAATGTGTCTTGGTTTTTAGAATGGGGACTCGTGGCACCCACATGACCTGACATTGCTAAAGTCCAAAATTGCCCAAGTTGTGTGAATGAGGCTTCATTTTCTTTATCCAAGATAGGATTTTCCCATGGGAAATGTGGCTTTGATGCTTTTTTACCTGGCAGATTTGGAGGTGTTCAGGTGAGTGGTGCCTGTAGGGGGACAGGCAGAATTTCTGTGTCTTAGATCCATCATGTCCCCACAAGCAAGGAGCAGATCCTCAGGGGAGAGGTGAGGGTCTGTCTGCTCACAGCCCCTTGCACCACGATGGTCAGGAGGGTCTGCATGGGCTCCTTCTGCATAATTTGCTTTTCTTGGTGGGCTTGCAAAGAAAAGAAAAATGTACAAGAATGGTTATTTAGCTTTACACATAGTGGGAAAGTTTGGTTAGTGGCTCCAGCTCAGCCAGAATTTGGACTTTGAATTTCAAAATGGTTGTTGTGCTGGGGAGAATCCCTCAACTTTCACATGAGCACTGTGAGTGTGGTAAGAAGGGCTGAGTTTGGTAAGAAAGGCTGAGTTTGGTAAGAAAGGCTGAGTTTACAGCTGGAGAGAAGCAATGAGAAAAAATTCCCGTGCCACTCTGGGAACACAGGTGGCAGATACATTTTATTCCCTGGTTTATGGTCATGTAAAACAAATCCACTGCAAGTTGTCAGTGAGCCAGGCTCTGCTGCTGCGAGGCAAAGGGCAGGGCAGGGGTGAGCTTGTTTCTGAGCTGCAGGCAAGGACTGCAGGAGTGCCTGACTCCACACTGGGCTGCAGGACTGGGGGAGGCGGTTTGGAGCTGCTGGGAGATTTCCCTGTCACTTGGGAAAAGGGAGTTTTGTCCTGAGGTTTTGAGGAGGGACAGGGCAGGAAGAGAGACAGCACCAGCAGCCACTCGGGGACAGTCTGGGCTCGGGCTGGGGTTTACACAGGAGCCTGGGTGACAGACACTGGCGCGGCTCTGTGGTGTGAACAGCACAGAGACGCAGCAGAGCACATCTGGAGGAGGCACTTCAGCATTCCCCTTGAGTTTGCCTTTTAAAACAACCTAAACCCACTTGGAGCACTGGCACAGGCTGCCCAGAGAAGCTGTGCCTGGCTGCCTCATCCCTGGAAGTGTCCAAGGCTGGGTTGGAGCAACTTTAGGGTCAGCTCCAACCCAACCCAACCCAACCCAACCCATTCTAGGATTCCATGGTTACAGCTGCTACACAGTGTATGTCACTAAGGCATTTGGGTGACAGATTGATGGCTGCCTCTGCCCCCAGAATGGTTTGGTGACAGAGCTGATAGAGCTGTTTCAACCTGCTTGGAGTAAGAATGTGAAAAACCCTGAAAGATATTGTTCTCTGTGAAAATAACTTTGATATTCGACCATTGCCAATTTTGTGATGTAGAGATTTCCATGAAAACAGCACAAATGATCTCTGGAAATGGTCATTAATGGAAGGGACCACCCTCTGGGGCTTGGGAAGAGGGTGGTTTGTAGTGGGAAGGCAGAGCAGAGGGAAGCCCCAGCCCAGCTGGCTTTGGTGACATCTCTCATGAGGAGCCTGCTCGCCCAGGAGCCAGAGCCACCTGAGGAGCACCAGTGCCTGGTCCTGGCAGGATTTGGGTGGGATCCATGTACTCACTCCTCCCTGCAAGAGGTGTGATGATCTGGGCAATGAAATACAGCCCAAATGCACCCCAGAGCCTGTGACATCTCTGTCCTCCATCAGCTGGCTGTGAGAGAATTCCCAGCTGCATTTCCTGCAATAAACCCCTGCTTTTCTTTGTCCATGCTGTTGGCACTCAGTGCCTTCAAAACTTATATCCCCCTTTCTGCACTCACACACTGAATAACCTCCACCTGGTGAGGTCCTGGCCTCCTTTCCTGGGCATCTTCATAATGGCATTTTCAGTATCTCATCCATGTTTGATGAGAAGGATTCCAGCAGCAAACTGATTTCCTTAAAAGCTTCACTCTGCAGGTGGCTCCTGACCCTGTCCTTCCTGACACTCCTTCCCACAGAGCTGTTCTTCCCCTCCTGTGGTGTGGAAGGAGATGATGGAGTCCTCTCCTCTCCTCTCCTCTCCTCTCCTCTCCTCTCCTCTCCTCTCCAGGACAGGGTGGGTGCTGAGTGCTGCTGGTGCTGCTCACACTGAATCTCTTGTTGTGTGTGCAGCCCCAAGGGCTCAGGAATTGCAGTCTTTGTGAGCAGGCTGAGATCCTTGCAGACACACAGATTCAGGGAATGGATCTTACAGCAGGAAAGAAGCCCAGAGCCCAAACCTTGCTGGAAGGTGTCCAGTGAGGGAGCTGTGGCTGCCTGCTCTGCCAGCCTTGGTGTGTCACATCCCAGCACCCTGGCACTGCTGCCACATCCACAGGCTGTCCCCTGCAGGACTCCTCCAACACCCCAGCTCTGCAGCTCCCAGTAGCACCACAGGGATATTCTGATGTCCCCTTTTGCTTCCTGGTAAAAGCTGTGGACAAGGACAGCTTTTGATGGAGGAACCAACCTCACACTGGGGCACCCTATACAGGCATTCCAACCAGAAAATGAGGTGCTGGCCAAGGTATTTTTGTTGAAACCTCTCTGGAAAATGTTTGGTGGTTTGTCAAGGACTGAAATAATGACAACTTCACTTTAAAAGCAAAACTTTCAGTTTTCAGTTGTTAGTTTGGGATTATTGGTAAAAATCAAGAATGTTTTCACTGGCAGTGTGTTTTCAGAATAGGATTTGGTGGCTAAACACCTCATGGTCAACCCTCCACAGTCAACCAGAACTGTTTTGGAGGCAGCTTTGCACGCTGAGTGCCTGCTCTGTGTGCTCAGAGCTCCTGTCCCTCTGGGCAGGGCTGTGAGACACAACCCCAGCACTGTCACTGCACCCTGGGTGTCCATCC
>PYHW01009629.1:928486-942050 GCA_013186435.1 Turdus rufiventris
CCTTCCCTTCCCTTCCCTTCCCTTCCCTTCCCTTCCCTTCCCTTCTTTTCACTCTCCTCTCCTCTTTTCTGCCATCCTGCAGTCAGTAAATATCCCTTTTCCCAGTGCCTAGCAGATAAGGTGGCTGATAGTTGCTAAAGCTGCTGTGATTCCTTAGGTCATGAGTGGCTCATTTCCTCCCTGTGGGAGCTGCCCCATGGCATAAATACATTTATGGCCAGAGCAGCCTGGAGATGTGAGGACCAGCAGCGTTTTGGGGCTGTCTGTGGCCATTTCCTCACTCACTCGAGGGTGGTTGATCTGATGTTTGTGCCCTGATGCTCTGCAGAGCTGCCCCAGCAGCTCCAGGTGGGCTCTGCCAGGAGACCCATCCTAGCTGGGCACCTCCCAGTTCAGGTAACTGGGCCATGTCAGGTGGGTGCTGAAGGAGGCAGCTGCCCAGTGAGAGGGCTGGAGGTGGCAAGAAACACATTTGAAAGTGTGGCACATTTATTATGCACCAGGATCTGGAAAGGAAGAGGAATGAAGACTCAGATCCCCCTGGGTAGGAGGCAATCCTCTGGAGGTTGAACAGGAGGACAGGAGTTAATGAAGGAGCTCAGCAGAGCACAGGGCAGTGCTGGGGGCTCTTCCCTTGTCCTGGCTCTCCAGGAGCTCCTGTGTCCTGGCCCAGGCATTAAATACCCTAAATGATCATCTCCATTAACAAATACAACCATCAGCAGCAGAGAGAGGTCTCTGGAGGTTGCACAAGAAGACTTTTAGTGGTCCCTTTTAAACCAAATTACCCTTCCACCCCTGAGACAGAGCTCCATCAGCTGCTGGGCAATCAGATTCCCTGAGACTGGATGTCAGGAGTTTCTTCCTTCCCAGTGAGCCCCACATGCAGCTTCCCCTGCTCCCCCAGCCTGAGTGCAGCAGGAGGTTCCACAAGCAGGAACCTGAGCTCCCCTTCAGATCTGCCATGAACCAAGGAAATCTACTCATGCACTGCTTATTCCAGGAAAAACAAGTCCAGCCCTCTGATGTTCCCTTGGAGCTCAGTCCAGGCAGTCCTTGCTCCTCGGGCTCAGCAGAGCTCCCACTTTTGGGATCTGCATGGTCAGACACCTCTGATGGACCAGATGGTCCCAGCTGCCCTGTGTGCCCAAACTAACTTCTCTCCCTCCTGAATTTTCATAGAAGAGCTGTTTTTCATCTCAAAGTCTCAAGATGATTCTTTTCTCTGAGTTTTGTCACTCTTCTTTCTGGACTCCATCCCACTGAACCCAGTAGAAGCCATCAGTCAATTTGTGGTGTCTACAGAGTCCCCAAAGCCCCACCAAGCTCAGAGCTCTGCTGGATTTTAATCCCATGGCTCAACTTCACTTCATGGTTTGGTTCTGCCAGAAAGGAGCTCTTGGAGTTTGAGATGAGAGAGAAATCAAGTGCTAGGCAGTGCTGGGGTTAGGTACGACATCCGTACAACAGCAGATCATGTGTATGTGTGTATGTATAAATACATGGGCAAATAGATATTTATTTGTGTGCATAGAGAAAACAGACATACGTGTGTGTATGTATAAAGCATGAACAGACATATATGACAGTGTGTGTATATATATATTTTTTATTTATTTATTTATTTTAACATAACTGGTACAACTTGTGCTGCCCCCATTGCTGCGGAGCTCCGGAGCTGCCATCACACAGGATTTGCCTGTGCCCACTAGAGGCCAGTGTGCACCTGGAATTAGGATGCCAGCTCACGAACGAACCCCAGCCATCGGGAGCACCGTGTTTGCGGTGGGATGCAGCCCTGTCACACAGGAGGTGCTGGCAGGGCAGGCCAGGTGGCTGTCCCCGGAGGGATGGGCAAACTCTTCCAGCCATGAGCACTAGTAATCCTGGAAAAGCTTGGAAAATCCTGCTGTGCTGTCATGGCTTGAGCGTGGGACCTTCTCAGATCCTCTTCTCCAGCCCTGCAGAGCCAGGCACGCACACACACCGTGTGTCCTTGGGGACAGCTGGGGCACTGTGGTGGCAGAGCAGGTCCCACAGCCTCCTGTCTGTGCCACTGCCATCTGGGCACCAGGCTGGTGCAGCCCAGAGCCCCGGCTGGAGCTGGGCACACAAACCCTCTGTGGCTGCAGACTGTGAGCTTGGGATGGCCCTGAAAAGTGAAGCCAGTTCCTGAGGAAAAAGGGAAGGCCATTGCAATGCTTGGTTGAAGTGAAGATGGAGTGTTTCGTGTTGTTTCACACAAGTTTTCCCCTCAATGTGAGCAGCAGCAGCAGCAAATTGAGACACCATTCTCCACACGAGATCATTTCGATAACAGCAGAGCCTCTGGTAGTGCATGTCAAAATGAGACATGCAGCTTTTAAACTCTGGCCTGAATTGGTGCATTTAGCCCAAATGTGCCAGTCACAGCTCCAGCTGGGTGATGTTTGGCCATGGGGATGAGCTGGGAGGTGGCACTGCTGTGAGTGGGGCTGAAGGGCCAGGGGCAGTGTCCTGCTGTGTGAGCTCCTCCGTAGTACAGCTGTGTTTTGGGAACTCTTCACCTACGCTTGGTGTTTTTAAAAACCTTGTTTATTGCTTGGCTGCCTTTATCTTTTGGAGACAGAAGATGAGAGCAGCGTTGTTCCTGTGGGTGACAACTTCTGTCTTTGGCCAGCCTGGGGGAAACTGGGATGTCCAGGAGTACAGCTCCAGGTTCTGTTAGAAGCCCAAACCCAAATGCTCTGTCCTAAATCCCTTTTACTTGTTTTTTCCCCCTATGGACCCCAAATTAAAAAGACAAGAAACAAAAGCAAGGTGATATTTTTTCCAGAATCTTTCCAAAATGTATTATTTCTTCCTCTTACACTCCCATTCGCAACTTGGATGAGCTGAGATTTACTTCAACATGACCTGACTGACGTTCAAGTCCCAGGAATGACCCCAAGGATTGGGATGGAGGGTCCATCTCAGGGGTCAGAGGCAGGCACCAAAAAAGCAAGAATGGTACAGGTGTACATCATATCTCATGTCAACCTTCCTTCTGTCCTCAGCTCAGGGGAATTCTTCTGCTTGTTTAAAAATGGACATTTCCCTCTTGCCTCGTGTCCCAGGGCAGCTCCTGGCAGAGAAGAGCAAAGATTTGGTACTGCTCAGTGCCAGCACCCCGAGGCAGGATGCCCCTGAGGGACTGGGTTCAGAGGAGCTGCCAAACCACAAAACAAAACAAATGTTTTGTCTTTTGCTTTTTACAGGTAATCCATGTGAGCAAAAGCCTCCAGAGGAGGATTTGGGGTCACTGTGTCAGGACCAGAACAAATGGGGAGCAGCCCTGAGGATAAACAACATTATTAGAGCCTCTTTGCTCTCACCCCCAGACCCCAAAGCACAGCCTGTGGTTTAGAGGGGTCTGATGGAGGGTGGGGATTCTGCATCCCAAGGCACTCATGCCCCAGCCAAGAGTGTCTCAAAGGAGTGCAGCCACCCAGGGGTTAACCAGGATCCTCTCTCCATGCACAGCTTTCCTGCCAGCCTGCTGAAATCCACTAACAGAATTAGCACTGGAAATTTGTGCACTGTGCTATGTAGGGGGAAGGAGAAAAAAAAAAAAAAGGAAAGAAAAGCACGAAATATATTTAATCTCTCATTTCAGAATTGCATTTGACATCTAAGTTAAATAAAATGTTCCTGAGGTCATTAAAAATCAGAAATAGTACAAGATTTGGGTTTACCATAGTTTCAGAATGAATCAGGTTTCCGAACTAGTTTTAATCTCTGTATAATTGCTTTTCTGTATATGGTAACCTTTAGAAAATGAGTTTAATAATTAGTCATCTCAAACTAGTTAAGGACAACATCCTGCCCTCAGTTCAGTTTTATTTTCAACAAAAAACCAATGCCAAAGTAAATTCTTCTCTATGGTTGGAAACATAGATTCAGGCTACATGTTCAGCAGGTGAAACAACTTGCATTAAGCCCCCTGAAAGTTTGAAAGTTCAGCAATTCTCATCTTGATGGCTTTTCATTCTCCCTCTCCAAGAAAAATGGGAAGAGAAGAGGGAAAAATAAAGAAGAAGCAGCATCAACCATGGGTGGTCCCTTGGCTCTGCCCCTCCTGGGCACAGAGCCCCAGAGCAGAGTGAGGAGAGGGTTTTGCTGGATGGCAGAAGGAGCTCACCCCTGCAACTGCTTTTCCCAGGATGGCAGGACTGGACAGAGTCCAGGAAGTTTCCAGCCCGTTTGGGGCCACTGCTGGTGCCTGCATTGCCTGTCTGGAGATCACCAGGGCTGGGTCACGCTCAGGCCTCCTCCTGTCCTCACCACACCTCCCCTTTCCCTCAGCACTTCCCTCACTTGGACCTAACACTCATCTCTTTCTGTCTCCCCATCCCACGTCAGAGCACCATGCAGGTGTGGATCTCTGCTGTGTTTCTCAGTTTTCCAGTGCCCACAGCTTGTCCTCCCTGCTGGGTCCACATCCTCCAGGTCAGTGGCTCAGCACTGTCACTGTCCACAGCTGCTGTGTCCTTCAGGAGGCAGGGCTGTGTCCCAGCACTGCCATCCATCAGCTATCCCCCCTCTTCCCTCTCCATTTCTGGCAGCCTGGTGCAAATCTGGACACAGGTTTTCCTCACTGTCCTCCTGCAGACTCCTTTCTCCATCACCCTGGAAAAGGCACTGCAAATACATTCCTCTCCTTTGTCTTGTGTTTAGTTTAATTTACATTTCCAAAGGTGTGGACCTGCCCCCATTTCCCTGGAGGGATTATTCCAGAACCTGATAGATCTCACTCTGGGAAGCCACTCAAGCCTCCTGCTGCCCACCTTATATTCCCATTTCATATTTTTATGATAAATCCTCTAGTTGGTTTTGTAGGAGCTCCTGTTTTGCCACCCAGGTCCTTCCTGCTAAAGCCAATGGTTTCCATGGTGCACAGGCTGATGGCAAGTGCCCCTGGCTTGGAGTGGCCTTCCTGGCCATCCTGTTCCACTCGCAGGGACGGTGCTGCCGTCCTGATCACCTGGTGTCTGCAGAAGGGGTTAACCCACCCTGGGAACTCCAGTTCCTGGTGCAGCTCCCAGCCCTGGAGTGCCCACTAAGGCAGTGAGAGCTCCCATCAGGGGTGGGCTGGAGCTGTAATCCCACAAATGTGCTAATATTTGGATCAGGAGCACTCAGTGCTTAAATGTCTCTCGCAGAACGCTGAGAGTGTATTTTGCTAAAGCAAACTGCAATTACACTTAGTATCTTCAATTTAGCTTGACATGTTGCCTCTAGAAAGAAGAGATGTGTTGTGTTCTGAGCTCTGCAGCACAGGCAGTGTGTCTGACCCTCTCCTGTCTGCTCTGGAGCCCCCCAGACCGAAATGAATTCACCTATAACATAGACCTGCCTGGCCAGGGAGCAGAGCTGAGGGCAGCACGGAGGACATGCTGATGCATGCACAGCTATTTCTGCCACAGCACTGAGCATTGTCCAGCACTGACCAAGGACATTAAACCGGAGCAAACCCAGCAGCAAAAGTCAGTTGGGAGCAGCCACCTCAGTGCAGGGGCCAGGGGAAGCAGCTGACCAGAACACAGCGACAGCTCCAGTCTGGAACAGCAGGATGAGGGAGTTTTCCCCAAGATGAGCATCCAATCAGGATTTGGACTTGGATTTGCTTTTCACTGCCTGCATGGAATAAAGGTATAATTAACACATCCTCTCTATTGACCATGCAAAGGTGAGCATCTCCTCCCTTTTCTCAGGGCGGAGCAACAGACTGGAGACAAGATGATGAACTAGATCCACTTTTGCTGCCTTCAGAAAGGTGTTTTGGGCTCAGAAATGTGAGATGAGCTGATATTCCTGGTAAAAGTAGCAGCCAAGTTCCCTGCCCAGTCCCACACACTGATACCCACTGCTGCCTTTTTGCCTCACCTTCCCCTCTCCCTTTCCTGTTGCAGTTCTCAAGTTTTACAGCACAGGGGGCCACAAAGTTTGTCATCATTTTCTCATCATCCACTGTTACGCTGGAGTTTGGAAACAGCCATGCCAGAAGCAAAGGGGGCTCATGGCAAGGAGCAGAGTCCTTCATGGGCCATCAATAGCCCCCTAATGCCCCCTCATCCTGTCAATCCAGGTTACTTGCAGGAATATTTCTGTTGCCAAAGTCTTCTATGGTATTTTCTAAAACCACTCACAGCTTAGGTCAGTTTTTGGACCACACTCCTGTCCCATGGTCCTCATGCACAGCACCCACCACACATGGGGTGCAGGTGTCCTGCAGATCCTGGAGCACCCGTTCAAACATTCTCACAAAAAGAAAGCAGGGGCTTGTGAATAAAGTGCCTTAAGACAGAAATCTAAGGTGTCTCAGAGTGTCAGGAGGGAGTGGGTTTCCCATAGGTTCATTGCATCCATCAGGAATTCTCAGCTATCCCATTTCTGTGGTAAAACCTGTCTGTGTTTAGATACCCAGTGTGTCCCTGGGATTCTGGAGCTCCAGGGCTGCCCCTGAGCTGCAGTGGTGTGTGCTTGTATAGACCTCAAAGCTAGAGCAGCTCTGGGTTTGTACAGGGAATTTAAGTGATGGGAATGCTGATACCTGGAAAAGCTGATGTCTGCCAACAGGAGTTTTCTGAGCTGCTTGGTGTGAAACATGTTTTCAAGTCCAGGGCAAATGCTGAACACGAGGAAGAACAAAGCACTGCAGGAAAAGAGGCAAACACCTCCCCAGCAGGGCAGCACTGGAGCATGGCTGGGTCTGGGTCACACAGAGAACCCTGTGAAGGGGAGACAGCTGCAGTGATCACCAAGGTTGATGCCCAACCTGGGCTTCCCACAATCCAGGGATGAAAGCGCTCACTGCTTGGTGCCCATGGTGCTCTGGCACTTGCTGATGTCTGACTGGTTCCTAGGGCTGCACCTGCTCCTCTGCTGACGGTCTGGTGGCTCAGCTACTGCCTGAAAGCATCACACCTCCCTGGGCCTGCCAGAGATCTGCTGCCCAAGCACCTTCCATCCCACTCCCTGTGTTTGGCATCACTCTGCTCAGCAAGGCTCAAAGGCACCTGGGTGTGCAGGCTCCAGTGTCCCACCCGGTGACAAAACCACCTTGGCTCGGGTGGCCTGTGTGACTGGGGGAGGCAAGGCAGGAATGCCACTGTCCTTGGCCTGTCACCACTGTCATGCTCAGGGTCTAAATAAATGCCAACAAGCTCCAAGTGGTGCCTGGGGCACACCCAGAAGAGTTCACCAAAGTCATCTAAATAAGGAAACACTGGGCTTGGGAAGCTTGTCCCTAGTGTGTGTGTCAGCACAACAGGGTCCCTTCCCCCTCCCTTCCCTGTTTGCTTTTCCTTCACTCCTGAGCAAATGAAGACAACAGCTGTGTTATTTAACAGTGTGTGTTTTACTACCAGCGAAGAATGGGCCTTTAAAACAGGCAAAATGCTCTGTGCCCTGCCAGGGAAATGTGGAATTGCAGGTTTGGCCAGGATGACCCAAACAATAAAAGTGCAGCTGGAGCAGTAAAAGCAGAGCTGGTGGCTAGGATAGTTGGGGTTGGCTGGACTGACTGCAATGGTGATCAAAAGGACAATTATGCTGCTTTAGGAGCAGAGCCATTTGCCACATATTACTATAATGGCAAACCTTAAGGATTTCTGGATATTCAAAGATGGGATCAAACATTTAAAAAAAATTTTAAATCTCTCTAGTGCTACTATTTTTCTAAAGGTCACTCAGATACCACAACCATTGCTTTCCAGTGAAAAGCTTGGATGAAAACCTTGGATGACATCCAGGAGCAGAGGTTGTCTGGTGCTGAGCAAAGCAGATGAGAGCAGCTCTGGGGACCAAATTTGAGCTGGCCTGGAAAGGGCCACGGGTACCAGAAGGGATGACACCACATCATTGTACAACTCCACACGTGCTCAGCCAAAACATTTGCCCTGTTCTCAGCTGACTGCTGGCATTTACTTCTTTGAGCTGCCTTGACCCCAAAGCCTAGATTAGGAAAATGTTGAATCTGGGGGAAAAAAGAGTGGGTTGAATATTCATGCTGCAGTTGCAAGGAAAGTTGTGTGGAGAATGACTCTGACATGAATGACACAACACATCCAACATCTTGTCTGAAGCACTCAGCAAGGAAGCTTGAGCATGCAAGGCATTTTGAAACCTAAATGGGAACGTTTGCATCAGCTCAGGTGGCAGTCAAAGGAGAGCTGATGCATCTTTGGGGTTAGTTTGATGCAAATGGGCACTTGAGAAGAAATGTGATGGTTGGTTAGCCAAAGGCGAGTGGTAATGTGTGCTAAAAAGGCCATTGTATTGATTGAAACGCATCTAGAAAACATCAGGCTGATGTAAAACATGAGTAATCAGCACGAGCTAAAGGCTATTTCATGGAGCTCACCAGCATGTGTTTGTGAGCACCCTTCATTAATAAATCAATGGAATATTTGTGCTGGTAGAGGGTCCCAAGCAGCTCTGGGGAGCTGGTGCAGGAGATGGCTCTGTCCCGGCTGAGAGAGGAGCAGGGTGCTCAAGCACACAAGGGAGAGTGTCCCCTGCTCGTGTGGTCCTGGACATGCCCTGGGGGGATCTGCTGCAGCACTGGGGCTCTCTCAGGAGAGGCAGGCCCTGGGCTGGGAGAGCCCTGCACCCCAGCAGTGCAGAGGAAATTTGATTTCACACAGCACATCTCTCACTCTTGTCCTGTATCCATTGCACAGGAGATGAGTGGCTCCTACAGAGGCCCCCAACCCAGAGATAATCAGAGAGATGCTGTTGAGGTCAGATGAGCTATGGTATGGCCCTTAAAAAGCCATATTTTCTGATAAATGACTGATTTTCTCTGCCTCCATCCCCCCTCCCTCAACGCTTCTGCTGCTGGTTACCCGATGGACTCAGACATTTCTGTCTGTGGGACCTTCTGCACGTCCTGGGGACCAAGTCCCTGACTCCTGAAGGACAGCTCCTCTTCCTCTCTCTCATTCTGGGACCACACAAACCCCTTGGGACGCTTCACAACAGAACTGACAGGGTGGATCTCTCTCCAGTCATGTGTGGGGTTCAGAGCCCCTGTGCTGATGCACATGTGAAATATTTTGCATGGGGAGCACTGCTGCTGCAGCTAGTCTGCGTTTTTGTGGTCCCAGAGCTTAAATTTTGCTCTTCCCCAGCCTTCAGAACTGACCTGGAGTTCAGTTCCCCCCAGTCTCTTTCTCACTACATGATTTGTGTAAAATCCAGCATCGCTGTCCAGAGCTGATTTTGGAAGGAGAGGCCATGAGTGAGTCCAGCTTCATTCCCAGGGCACGGGACACCAATTCACAGACCTTTTCCTCTCAGAGCTGGAAGCAGGAGCAGACAATGTCAGAAATAAAGGTGTTTTCTGGCTGCTCTCCCCTCCCCAGCACCACCTTGCAGAGCAAGGCACCTTTCAAGCACTTTTCTGAGCTGCTGAGGAGCTCCTGTCCTGGCAGCGTTTTTAACCACCACATCCTCCCACTGCTGGGGCTCTCAGCCTGTGAATGTGAGCTGAAAGAACTGCAGATCCAGATTCATGAAAGAACTGCAGATCCAGATTAATGGAAGAACTGCAGATCCAGATTTCTGAAAGAACTGCAGATCCAGATTGCTGAAAGAACTGCAGATCCAGATTCCTGGAAGAGCTGCAGATCCAGATTCCTGAAAGAACTGCAGATCCAGATTCCTGGAAGAGCTGCAGATCCAGATTCCTGAAAGAACTGCAGATCCAGATTCCTGGAAGAACTGCAGATCCAGATTCCTGGAAGAACTGCAGATCCAGATTCATGGAAGAACTGCAGATCCAGATTCCTGAAAGAACTGCAGATCCAGATTTCTGAAAGAACTGCAGATCCAGATTCCTGGAAGAACTGCAGATCCAGATTGCTGAAAGAACTGCAGATCCAGATTCCTGGAAGAACTGCAGATCCAGATTCCTGCTCCCAGCCAGCATCTCCTGGCTGCTGCAAGGCTGGGAGCAGGCTCTGCTCGTGGCTCTACAGAGATTTTGGTGCAAGAGGGAGGGAAATGGCTTTGGGATCTTGGCCATACTGCCAGCTCCGTGCTGTTGGGTGCTCCAGCTTCCCCCTGCTGATCCTAATGCTGGCTGATGGCCCTGTCACAGCAAGGGCTGTGACAGCAGCTGACTCTGATGTGGCCCTGGGGTGTCACCGTGCTGTGGGTGTGTGGGGCAGGGGTGGCACTGCCGCCTGTGACGGTGACACGGTGGGACATGGGGACACCGGGGAGAGACCACAATGGCCTCTGAGGGCTCCTGGGCAGGGACAGAGGGGCTGTGACAGCTCCTGTGCAGGGACAGGAGTGTGGTGGCCCTGTGGTGCCAAGCAGGGTCTGTCCCCTGTGGTGGGGGAAGCAATGCAGGTATTGGGGTCTGGGGTTGGAAGGAACAGCCTCCTCCATCCCAGAATCACAGGATGGTTTGGAAGGGTCCTTAAAGCCCATCTCATTCCCTGCCATGAGCAGGGACATCTTCCACCAGAGCAGGATGCTCAGACCTCCATCCCCCCTGGCAGGGATCTCCCTGGGTTAGCAATGCAAGGCTTGACTTTCCTAAGGATCCTAGAAATCAATGTATAAATCCAAATTCACTCTGGTGCTCATGGCCTCACACCTCTGCTCTGTGGTGAGCAAAGCACAGGACTCCTGTTTGAGCAGCACATGGAAGCACAGAATGGCCTGGGTGGGAAGGGACCTTAAAGATCATCTCATTGCAAACTCTGGTTTTCTGACATTTCAGAAATAGAATCATTTTGTGGGGCATTTTTTTGGGGGAAATTTGCTGTTCAGTTGCACACATAATGTTTCTTGCAGAGACCATCAAAAGCAGGATACTAAAAAATGAAGCAACCTATTCTTGGCCCTTTCCCTCCTTCCACCAGCAATTCATGCAGGAAAATTGAGGTTTTACTTCAAGAACTATGCATTTTTAATGGATTTTATTTACATATTTTTTCTGTCTAATAAGATGGATTTTAAATGCATTATCTGCAGCATGGTTCTCTCAGACCTTTGGAGAAAAGAAACTACAATAAAGATTCTTGTCTTCTAATATTCTGGGTTTCAGGCAAAAAATTATACTATGAGATGGGAATGCTTAAAAAACCCATAGTTTCACTGAACAAGAAAATCCAGTTAGAAAAAAAAAAAACAAACCAAAAAACTGTATTGGAAAACATCTATTTGCCCACAAAATAATGTAAAAATAATGAGTCCATATTCCTCTTTGATGTGTGTGGCACATGCTCCTTTAAGGAGAAATTCTGTATTTCAGAGATAGTGTGCATATCGTGGAATGAAACGGTTGTTATGGCAACAACTCTCAAAAGCAAGTACTTAACTGAGAAATGTGTTCCACACAGCCATAGAAAAATGAAAACATGAAAACAGAGACAGGAAGAATGGACAAACAGAAGCAGTATGAGATGGCAAAGCCATTTCTGATTTTCAGGCACGCAGAGAAGCAGCACTGAACCAGCTTTGAGGATTTCTTATTTTAATTTAAAGCCAAAGTTTAAAGCTGCATCCATTCCTGGAAGGTTTAATATGTCTTTTATTTGATGTTGGTGATTTAATAATTTAAAAGTGCCATATCACATTAGCCTACCCTTATTGCAGTGGACCAAAGGAGGGATGGTGTTTATTTGCTGCTGTGTTCAAACCCCCAGCCCGATGCACAGGGAGTCAGCTCTCCAGGGAATCTGCAGCTCCAGGATGCCTGGGATGGCTGCATGCAGTCTCCTGTGGCCCAGAGCCATGCCTTTGGCTCCTGGAGGTCAGAGGAAGGTCCTGACCATGTTCTCTCCACCACCTCTGGTACCTGAAGGAGCCTACCTGAAAAATGAAGAGAGTGTTCTCAAGAGCCTGGAGTGCCAGGACAAGGGGGAATGGCTTCAAACTGGCAGGGACAGAGACTGGGACAACATTTAGATTAGAGATGAGGAAGAAATTCTTCCCTGTGAGGGTGGGCAGGCCCTGGCACAGGGTGCCCAGAGCAGCTGTGGCTGCCCCTGGATCCCTGGCAGTGTCCAAGGCCAGGCTGGACAGGGCTTGGAGCAACTGGGACAGTGGAAGGTGTCCCTGCCATGGCAGAGGTGGGATGGGATGGGATGATATGGGATGTGTTTTAAGGTCCATCCAACCCAACTCATTCCATGATTCTCAGGTTCTCTGACCTCCAGCCACGTTGGGCTCCAGCTCCACAGGCCCAGCCTGGTCTGTGCAGCCTTGCCCAGATCAGCCCAAACCCCGTGGGACAGAGGGACAGAGCAGCACTGCCTGCCCTTGGCATTGCTGGTGTCTTCTCCCACCACAGCCACTTCACCTGGACACCAGAGCACTTCCCATCCTACAGAGAAAACCCCTGTGGTCCTTCTCCTCCTGGGACAGTTCCTGACCCCAGTCTGTCTTGCCAGGACAAGCAAGGTAGGAGTCACTGTGGCCACGCCGTGTTTTGTTTTGGGATCCATTTCCACTTCTCTAGTCTGGCAACCCAGACTCTTCAGCACTGCAGTAACTTCTAACTCCATAACCTCTCCCATTTCATAAGCACAGCTCTGATTTTTGCATGAAGCCCCCCAGGCAGGTCCTTGAGCAGCTCCTTTGGCTCTGGTCACCTCATTCAGCACAGCCTTCCCTTCAGCTGGACCCACAGCCCCTTTGTAACTCCTGTAACTCTTCCCATGGAGACTCTGGGAAGAATCTCTTTTGAAAGACTGATTTCCCATCAGGCTCTGTATGCAATATTTTGTTTAAACCTAGACAGATTAGCTCCTCTGCTCCTCTCTCTTTTCCTATTAAAATGATATTAAATTAGTTTTATGTGCTCTACTTTTGATAAAACCTCTCTGATTTTTTTTCCATCTCATTTTGTATTTGCCTCCATATCCTCAGAGGTCCATGTCTCAGTAAAATTTTCTAAGGTGAATGGAAAGGTCTGAAACCAGAAAGTGAAGCAGCAAAGTAAAAAATAAATTATTTTAAGAAGTCAAATATTTGATGTAACCCAAACTGATCTTCCCAATTTCATTAACCACTCTATTCCTGGTGATGGGAGTGCCTACAGAGGGGACAGAGCCATGGGAACTGGCTCAGGGGCAGAGTGGGAGGTGCTGGAGGTTTCACTGCAGTCAAGGTGGGCTCGAGGCATCACCAGGTGGGTGCTGCCTTCCCTCCACATCCACATCCTGCCTTATTTTTCCAGCATGACAGCTTTTCCTGGTAGGAAACAAACGTGCTGGAAGCTGAGTTCCTGAGGAGACGCTGGCGTGTGTGCTGGGGTGACCCAGCCCAGCCTTGCTCTGGCTTTGCTGGGCCCAGCTCTGGGCTCTGGGGTGGATCCTGCTCAGGCAGGGCTGGCTGTGCCAGGTCCTGTGCTGGGACTGCCCACACTGAGGCACTCAGAGCTGTCACTGGTGCCTGTCTCCCCCTGCTCAGCAGTGCCAGGTGTTCCTGTGGCTGCTCACACCCCACAGGATCCTTCTCCAGGAGGAAGAAGCCTGGGACAGGTGGGGATGGCTGCAGTGCTCCTGCCCCTCACTGACCTGCT
>PYHW01009629.1:972032-985074 GCA_013186435.1 Turdus rufiventris
GAAGAGAAGAGAAGAGAAGAGAAGAGAAGAGAAGAGAAGAGAAGAGAAGAGAAGAGAAGAGAAGAGAAGAGAAGAGAAAAAGAAAAGAGAAGAGGAAAAAAAGGTCTTTTTTTTTTTTTTTCAGGTGGAACTGTTGCATTGAGTCAGTTTGGGGTTTTTTACCTTTTCTGAATATTTATCCTTTCCTAACGATGGGCTCTACCCTACCCTGGCACAATGCTGTTTTTTCCCCCCAAACCCTGCAATCAATTGCATGTTCATCCATCTTCCTGCTGCCCCACCCCCCCGTGTACCAGCACAGTATTACCTTTCTGAAAGCTGAGGGAAACCAAGAGAGCCTCAGAGCACATGTGAATCACAAGGAAGTGGTTTCCCTAGTGACAGAAACCACATGAAAGCTCTCACCGTTCACTCTCACGGGACCTTTTAGCACTTTGGATTGTGGGGAGAGCAAGAAATGGTAAAAAATGCTGTGGCTGGGAAAGGAGCAGGTGAGCACTGAAATGTTAAATGGTGTTGGCAACCCACGAGAGGCCACCAGCAGCTCCTGGGGGGTTTCCTGAGGATCCTGTGGAATCTTTCAGGTGCTTTCTCTTCTCCAAGGTGAAGTGCTGGAGAACCCTGGAGAGCCAGAGCACAGCACAGCCAGCCCTTCACCCCATGTCACTGCCCATGCTGCCTGTCCCCCTGGAGCAGGGCTCTGGTGGCAGCCCAGCCCTGGGGACACCGCCTGGATCTCTGTGTGCTGGAGGCAGGCACAGGAGGAAGGAGAGCTCGCAAGGAGTGCAGCAGTAGGCAGAGAGGCAGATGGAAAGGGCAGGCAGACAATTATCAGTGCCTTTGGCTCACGCTCAAGAGTTTTTTCTCCTCCTCTCTCAAATATCTTTGATTTTTTGAAGCATCTCTGACAGCAAATGAGAGCAACGCCATCCTGAGAGCCCAGAGAAGTGGTGTCCACATGGGAAACCAAGAAGAAAAGCATCCTTTGCTGGAGCAGGACCGTCTTCCTCTGCACCCTGGGCACATTAGCTTAATAACGAGCTTTTTAGCAGATTTCAGTGAACAAGAAGCAATTTATTTGTCGTCATGGAGACAAAGAAGACCTTCTGGAAAAGAGCATTGAATGAAGAGAAGAAGGTTTATTGTGCAGAGCAATGAGCCATTCACTTGGAACATTAGCATCACACAAAGCAGGCCATACAAGTGGTCTTGCAAACTTCTGAATGCATGGTTGGATGTGTTCTGGGTCCTGGTTTTCCCTGGAAAGGCCAAGAGGAGGACTGGATCTTGGTGTTTTATACATGATATTTGATGTCCAGCCCTGTTCCTAGATGACTCTGGGGGAAACACAAAGGTTCCTTGTTGGTGGATGGCTGAACCTCACTGGTTGCATTTCTGCTGGGTGTTTCCAGGGACTGAATTCTGAAATTCAGCTGCCAACAGAACAAACCCCAAATAAGCCAAGAGCATGCATCTCAAAGTGTACTTTGTTCATTTATTTTGACAACTCTAGTGTTTCTTTAATTATTTATAACACTTCTTACTGGAGTAGATTTTTGTAAAAATAATGAAGCCTTAGTAGTACAGCATCCATGATCACATCTGCAGGGGAAGGGGGAGGCAGGCAGCCACTCTCTGACGTGAGTGGAAAGGAAAATGTAGGTTGGAAGCAAAGTCTTCTTCCCTAAGAAAAGTTTTCAAGCACCAAAGGAGAGGGCAGACCTGTGAGACCCCGCACTGCAAGGGTTAAAAGGAGAATTTTGGGGTGCAGGTGAATTGCAGAAGAGCAGCTTCCTTCAGGGAATGTGGGTTCAGTGGCACGTGGATCTGTGGTGTGTTTGTCTCTGGAATGTTGTCAGCGGGAGCTGAGCTTTGGGATGCCATCAGAGGGGAGCTCTGCAGGGCTCCCACCCCAGCACGGTGCTCACAGCACCCCAGGCAGAGGAGAAAGTTTCACTTGAAACATCACCCTCCATGGATCCAGGATGCTGGTGAGAGACACTTTGCACAGTGGGCTGCACTCCCTCCTCAGCCAGGGTGCAATATGATCTCAGCACTCCATTGAAATGCTTCTCCCATCCCTGCCAGGGGACAGGAGGCTGTGCTGGCACAGGGTGCACAGGGGAGCACCCCAAGGTTTGCTACCTGCTCACATTGGCAAGGGAGCCTTTGCAGATGGGAAACTTGCCCTTTCTGCCCAAATCCCCGAGGGTGCTCTCCCCAGGGAGTCAGGAGCAGCACGGCTGTGTCCTCCTTGGAGCACGTCCCACTGCACCCACCCTGGGTGTTCCAGAGGGGTGGGGAAAGAAGGAAAATCCCAAAGGACCTGGAGCATCTCCCAGGGGTCAGAGAAGACTTCTGGCAGAAATCTGACCCCAAAGCAGGGCAGAAAAACATTTGGGTTCAGGTGAGGGCCCCTGAGGATCCAAACCTCCTTGCTAAGAGGACTCTCTCCTTCCCTTCTCCTTATTGAAGAGAAGAGCTCATTCTACCAGGGAAATGCTGGAAGAATGCAAAACCACAAAGAGTTTATATATTTAACCCACATGAGGAATATAATTATTCTTTTTAATCAAGTCTATTCAAACCATTTATTACTTTATTCTTCCATTTCAATAGCAGAATGATTAAGATGGAATCTTAAAGGAATTCTTCACAACAATAATAATGTCTCTTATCGCAAGAAGCAGTCTCTGCTCTGTCCTGCAAGTTCTCAGCATTAAAATATTAAATATATTCAATATATCAAAAACCTCCATTTCACTTCTGTAAAACAATTCAAAGGATATGAGGAAGAACCAGAAAGGGGCCCATTACAGCCTGCAAACAAATTCAAAAATAGGGAAAAGGGAAAAACTCCAGCATACACAATGAGCTGCAAATGGAACTCTGGCTCCAGAAATCCAGCTTCACGGCAGAGCAGGCCTGGGAGAGAAGGACATTATCATTTTGAAGACCCATTTTATATCAGCACACTCTGTACATTATGTAAGAGCCGGGCTTCTTTCAGCTCTTGATTTGTTGTCATCTTGTTTTTCAATGCACCGTATATTGGTAAGAGCAAAACTTCATCTGCAGCCTGTGCAGGACACACTTCTCAGAGGGCATAACAGAATAATAAAAAAGTGGAAAGTAGTGGGCTATGAATAAAATCTGTATCTTCCCCACCATGAGGGAAAAAGGCACAGAGGCACAGCTGAGATGTGACAGGGGCAGGTCTGACTGAGCCTGTGGGAGCATTTGGGTGTCCCAACCCTTTTGGGATGGCTCTCATGCTCTTACTATACTTGTTTTATTATTTGTTATATTTATTAGTACCGTTGGTTTGTTTTATTTATTTGCTGTATTATTATTCTCATGTTCTTGTTGTATTTTTAGGTTGATATGTCTCATTTGTGAGATACAGGTCTCCTGGTGGTTGTATTTTCTAGGCTAACTTTTCCTCCTGTTTTTGACTAGTCTGTGGAAAGATTTTGGACAGCCTGAAACGGATATTACATAATTCCAGGCTCTTTTAGAGCTTTTGGTATCCAACACTTTCTATCAGATTGTTTCATGTATGATTGACAAAGGCCTGAGTACTATGAGTAAAGAGTAAGTGATGCAGGAATGAGCAAGGATTTCTAACTCTCCAAATTTTATTCATTAAACACTTTCTGGGACCAGCCTCTATCCATGACTCTGGCTGGCAAAGGGGTTTTAAAGTTGCAAGTTCCAGGAGGCTGAAAATGTTTTTCTTCAGCAGTGATGTGATGTTTGGGGTCACAAACAGGCAGTGCAGGTGGGAGGTCATCCCTGGAGTGGGTGAGACCAGCCAGGGTCCTGCCCTGCTGCCCTGGAGCACCACTGGCCCCACAAGCACATGGCTCTGTTCAGTTTACAGGGTAATCCAGCACTCTGGGGATCTCACCCAGAGCTTTGGCAATTCTTCCAACTATCTTGATACCCTTCTGGATCTTGTCTCTGTAATTCCAGAATGGGATAATGTCTAATATTTCCCATGCTGGTTTTTTTTATTTATTTATTTTTTTATTTCCCAAAATGTTCCCAAAGCATTTTTAAGATTGTTAATTTGCACTGATCCAAAGATCCCCAAAATCACCCTTGCAGGGTGTTGCAAAGCCTGCAGGAGTTTGAGCTGGCTGGATTTCTGATGGCTTCCACAAGGAAGGGCACAGATGAGGCTGAGTGTGGTTTCTGGAGCTGTGCTGAGCCAGGACAGGAGGTCCCTGTTGGCAGAATTTGCGCAAAGATCCCAAAGTTTAGGCTGGCACCTTCATTCCAGGCTGATGCATGACAGGGGAAAGCTGCAGATGAAACCTTTCACCATGCTGGGGATGTGTCTGAGCATCTCATGGGCAGGTGCTGGTCCAACTCCTTTGCTGTGGATCCACGGGCACAGAGAGACCCTCAGCACTGCTGCACCTGCTGGAGACTCTGACCAACGACCCAGAGAACGAAATGCTACATCTGAGCTTTGAAACCTTCATGTTCACCCTTCATTTCTTTGTTTTACTTAACAGGCAAATTGAAAAGCTTCAACTGCCCGTGCAGAGAAAGGAAAAACTCTGAGGAGCAGGAGGTGGAGCTCTGGATGGACTGGGGGCTGTGCTGGGCTCTGGGCAGGGTGGCAGAGACCCCCAGGTGCGATGTGCATCTCAACTTTGGGCAAAATAATTGTGTGCAAGCTGAAATTCTCTCATTAAAATCTCTGGGGAACTGCAGCCACCCATATTTCCTTGGGATGGGTGATTCATTCAGAGTGGTGGGGATGATTGCTGAGAGCAGAGGGGACCCCTTAAACCAGGAGGACTTTTTGTGCTTCAGATCATTTGAACCGCATCAGACCAAATCTGCTGCTCCCAGCCACCATGTGCTCGTCTTGATTTTGGGGACAGTGCACTGTCCACGTGCTGGGATGCAGGAGCAGCACCTCTGGGGACCTCAGCCCCTCGAAGCATCCGTGAATAAATCAGTCAGGGCCAGGTCAACAGGCAAACAGTGAGACTGTGTGTTCCACCTGGCTGAGCAGGACTTGGAGTGAAAATAGAAATCCAGCATCTCTTCAGCAATCTCTGCCAGGCTCCTTGCCTTTCTGTTCTCATGATCAGATTTTGTATGTAGCATTCAAGGTTAAACAAAGTGTGCCCACTGTTTAGCCTTGCTGGGATGGGTGGGAAGGAGGCAGGCCTGGGGCACACCATCAGCTGCAGGACAGAGGTGTTCAACCAGCTCCCTTTGCTCCCTCCAGCCCTTCTTGTCCCCTCTCTCTTGGCAGCATCTTGACCCTGACAGTCAGAGCCCATCCTCCCTCTGCAGCTTTTGACTCAAAAGCCTGCCCTGCACTCCAGCTGTGCCTTTGGAGAAGTTTGACTGTATGCCAGGAATGCTCTGACTGAGGCTCTTGATGGCTTTCGTCTCTGTTCCTCCCCTCCTGCCATGCAGAGCTGGGACCTGCTCTCCAGCAAGGCTCCAGGGTAGGGATGTGTCCCCACCATAGGGATCCCTGCCCAGGAAAGCACCCAGAATGTCCCAAAGCATCAC
This sequence comes from Turdus rufiventris, assembly GCA_013186435.1. Taxonomy (NCBI): domain Eukaryota; kingdom Metazoa; phylum Chordata; class Aves; order Passeriformes; family Turdidae; genus Turdus; species Turdus rufiventris. The sequence goes on from PYHW01009629.1 coordinate 977,577, forward strand.
AAGATGCTGAAATCTGCAGCTCCCTGAAATCAGCCCTTCCTCCCAGAAGTGTATTCTGCCTTTTTTGTCAGAACCACAAATCCCTTTCTTATTTTTCCCATATCCTTGCAGTTATCCCCACAACAAGGCAAGGACTTCACCCTCCAGCCAGGGCTGTCTGTCCATCCCTGGAATAAAGGATACAGTGATTTAATTTGATTTTCAGGTGATGGTACTAAAAAGAGATGTGTTAGGAAAAAATGTGGAGAAAACTAAAAGTACCAACAAGAAGGGAAATGCACAAGGACAGGGATAGCAGCAATTCTGCAAGGAAAGAAGCTGGATGCACCAGGGTTGTGAAGGAAGAATCAAACTCTTCTCACTGCAGGAAAAATCTGGACCACAGCCACTGGTGATGCTTGGGAGTAGCATCAGCCCTTTTGGGGATATTTTTCCAGCAAGTTTTGTCCCAGAATGTTAGAAATGAAAAGCACATTTTTGTTCTTCCTCTGAAGGAAACAGCAGGGATATGTCTGTGTGGGAGGGAGCTTTGAGAGGTACGTGAGAAGGAGCAGGGTCTCACAGGCTTGGTGTGCCCACACTTGAAATGGGGCTGCTTCTCTCTGGTGGGAGAGGCAAAGCCTTTAATGGAGAATCAAATCAGGCTGCAAAAAGGAGTGAAACCATCCTTCCTGCTGCTGGCACCAACAGAGCTCTAGGTGTTGGACACTTGGGAAAGGCAGGAGAAATGGTCCCAGAGTCTCTCCTGGGAGCCTGGAACTTCCTCTGGTGAAAAGCCCCACAACCAGCCTGCTTTGGCATTGCTTCCATTGCTTCCCCGGTGGGGAAGGAGCCTTTTGGGGCTGTGATGTGGACAGCTGGGAGCTGAAGGACATCAGCTTGGATTGATGGAAATTGCAGAAATCAGCCATAGGGCTGGATTGGGGCTGATTCCTTTTACCTTCATCCACCCCAGGAGCCCAAAATGAGCTTTGGAGCAGGGGAAAGCTGCACAGCCTCACACTCTGCCTGCACCCCCTGCACTGCCCCTTCCAACCAATCCACAGACCCCAAAAATGCTCAGGAACCTGGAAACATCCCAAGTGCCTGATGCTCAATTATCACTAATGATCATAATGATCATTCAGCCTATTCTACTCTTACCATTCTTTTGAAAAAAAAAAATCCCAAAACTCCAGAACTCCCAAACCTGGATACAGTTAAGAAATTTTCTTTTGGCCTCCATAAACCATTTCCAAGTAATTATACTGCGAGTGGAGTTGAAAAGGAGCCGCTCACAATTGTCATAAAATGTAATTAATTTGGAGTAATTCACAATGGAGAAAAAGTGCTGCAAAGAGTAAATTGGACAGGAGACTTGTGTGCTGGGGAGATGTGGTTTTGAAAGGCTGCTGACTAATACAGCACTGACCTGAAAGCAAATCCTTACATTCATGCTGGACCGGCTGTTTCCATGACAACAGTTGTTATTAGTAACTGAAAATGTATTGCTCTTACGAGTGGCAGCATATTTTTTTTTTTTTTCAGTTGAATTCAAGAGCAGCTGGGTACTTTACTCATGAAGATAAAGTGCTCAGATCGCTGCAGCACTAATGTTGTGTGCCGCACCTCTCACAACACCAGCCTTACACTTACACATGATAAAAAGGAACGGGCGCGTTGCTTTAGGGGAAAAAACCTCCGGAGGCACGGCGTAAATGGCAACTTGTATCAAAGAAATCAAAAGAAAATAAGCACGGTCATCAGCGTGCTTTAAATTAACTCTTCAGTGAAATTCCCTGGGGATTCAGGCTGACTGGGGCATTCCAGGAGCAGGTAAATCCTGTTAGGAGCTAAGCGAGCCAGCCTGACATCCCCAAATGTGGTGCCAGCCCCCAAGGGGCACTGAGACACCTCACCCTTGAGGTTAAGCTGCTTCTCATGCACTACCCCCTCTTGTTACTGTCCTGAGAGCAGCAATTTTTATGATATTTAAATGAACAAACTTGGGAGAGAAAAACTCTCCCCTGGTTGAGACATGTGCAATGGCTCTGACTGTAAAAGCATCCCTCTGATTCTTCCTGAGGAGGACTTTTTTTAAACTGAAAAGGAGTAGGTTTAGATCAGATTTTAGGAAGAGATTATTCCCTGGGAGGGTGGGCAGGCCCTGGCACAGGGTGCCCAGAGCAACTGTGGCTGCCCCTGGATCCCTGGCAATGTCCAAGGCCAGACTGGATGGGATTGGAGCAGCCTGGGACAATGGGAGGTGTCCCTGCCATGGCAGGGGTGGCACTGGATGGGCTTTAATGTCCCTTCTAACCTAAACCATTCTGTGACTCTGAACAGGAGCACACATCAAAGAGCTTGGACTGTACCACCCCTTGAAACAACCAAAATACTGTGGGTAGGCTCCAATTGCCACTAAACCAAGATAATCCCTGACAAATTTACCCATGGCTGTTGTGCTGATGTGTACTTCAGATGTCCCCTTCTGGGACCTATGGAGACAGCAGAAATCTCTTTACACCAGAGTAAGAGGGGAGTAGAGCCCAGCAAAACATGAGTTGTCAAAGTTGCTTGAGTAGGCAAAAAGCTGCACATTATATTGTGTGAATGAGCCCGCGAATTGCAATAACATATTCAGGAAGCAAATAAGTTACAATCCATAATCAAAAAATGTTGCAAATTACATCCTTAATAGATTACATTTATAATCTACTTGAAAGAGATCTTTAGGCACTTAATTGACACATTCCAAGATAGCTATAACATATTGGCTAGTTAGATACCAATTGACATACTTATTAAATATCAATTAGCGCATTCCATAATTTGGTACCTAATTAGCTTGCTATAGCTATTCTATCAAATGCCAATTAAATGCTTGAAATTTCTTACAAGTTGGCTGTACTAAGATAATAATTAAGAATGCATTGCTTAAGTCATTTTTGGTTAATTACATGGCAAACTAATTTTGGCTCCACACATTAGACCTTTCAATAAATCCCTCTTTATCAATCAATTGGTATCTAATGAGCTCATTATTCTTTTGCTACATCTGAATAAAACGCTCTTTGCCATTCTCCTGGGTGGATCCTGGGCTGGATGTGGGGCTCTGTGGGTCTGCCACCCCACAGGGATGTGACGTGCCTGAGGAGCAGTCCCTGTGCTGCCATCTCCGCTGCTTTGGGAGGGCTGGGTGTGCAGGGTCATGGTGCTGCCCCCTGTGCAGTGCCAGTGCTCCGAGCTCCTGCAGCGTGTGGGACCCAGCCACAGCCAGGGAGGATGGAGAGATCCTGTGCTGGGAGAAAAGGACAGCTGGCTGAGGCTGCTCTGAGGTGTGGGACATGAGAGGATGGAGAGGGATGAAGGTGTTGGAGCTCAGGAGAGATGGAAGAACAGCGTAATGGGAACTGGAGCTGATGCAATACAGGAATGAGCTCACAGAGCTCTCTGTGTCCCCTATAGCAACAGAGCACCACTCAAAATACAAAAATAGCCTCTTGTATTGATGTCTTCTGTCTCCCTTCCCCAGCAGCTATGAGTCAGCTGCCTGATTAGGCTGCTGCTGTGTGTGGAGCATCTTTTCTGTCGGAGGAATCTATTGCATCAAGGCAGACAAGTTTCTGTGGATGTGATGTCCCTCAGGTTCTCTGCCAGGGGAGCTGCATGGTGCATGCCTGCCCCATTCCTCTGCACAGTGACTGCCCCATTCCTCTGCCCCATTCCTGTGACTGACAGAGCTTAGCTGGGCACCTGTAACACCCAAACTGGGACACCTCTGGGGGGTTGCTGGTTCAGAATGTCAGGGTGGGAGCGTGGCTGTGGATTGCAGTGAAGATGGAGACTGATGTGGCAAATTGCAACACACATCACTCCAAAAGTGGGCCAGTGGAAGGTGTTCCTGCCCATGGCAGGGAATGGGATGATCTTCAAGGTCCTTTCCAAGCCAAACCATTCTATGATTCTGTGAATCTGAGATTGTACCCGTGGGTGGCTCATCTTGTCTGAGAGCACACTCAGGAGATCCAGCCCATGGCTCTGCTCTGGACACTCTCTTTGTCTCTCATCTTGACTGTAAATCAATGAGCTCCTAGTAACCAGCATTTTCCCCCCAGGTTCTAGTTTTTTGTTTAATTACTTTTAGTAAATATAATGAAGATATGCCTAAAATGCCCGTATTTCCCCTTTCCCTGTTTTTGCTCCCATGTATGTTTGATGTGTATGTGCTTAAAATAGCAAAGTGATTTCAGTGAAGTGGAAAGGGATTTTTCAGAATGATCTGGGATGTCTGAATTTCTTCTGGGCTCTCAGGGTGCTGCATCCTGCTGCAGAATGTGTCCCAGGACGCAGGTGGAGGTGACCTGGGGCACAGGGAAGGGACACAAACAAGTCTAGGAGAACTGGAATGCACCTTCCTCTTCCTCATGGACCACCCACCGTTTGTTCTCCCCACACAGCCTGTCCAAGGAGTGTCTCTATGGAGTGACAGGACTCGTGTCCCTCCATCCCTGTGCAGGAGTGTGTTTGTGCTGACAGGGTGGGGAAGAGCAATTCACTGTGTGGGCCTTGACAACTACATTTTTTACATCAAGCAAAGCCAGAAGCTTGAACAAATGCCTTTGTGGTGACAGAGTGAAAGGGCTGCACAATTTTTTCTTCATTCTGACATAATGAAAAAAGGCTTTTGACAAAATCCATTCTGCCCTTTGAATGAAGTTATTTGTTTGACTAAATGCACTGACTCCATCCAAATTATTTATTAGACTTGCTTGAAATTGCAGGCAACCTGGATTCCTGAAGGGCTAGAGGTGAGAGGTGGGCTCTGGATTAATCCCATCAACTGATAACAAGGCAAATCAAGAAAAGAGATGCTTTTTATTTAAAAAAAAAGAAGGGTGGTGGGGATCCAACCATTGTACACCTCCAAGTCTCAGTCTGGGACACTCTGGTTGGATTGTGTTCTTCCCACACATCCATGACAAATCCTTAAAGTTCATCCCTGGAATCCTGCGTAAATGTTGTTGTCAGCATTGGTTTTCTCACAGGAAAAAAAAAACAACCCAAACATATGTGCTGGAAGAAGGATTCCAGCTCCTTTCCCTGTGGGATCAGAAGTAAAGAAAGGGAGAAGGAATCTCTGCTGAAGACAATGGAGAAACGGGAGATAAGGAATTTGATGACTCTGCTGTTCTAAGTTGTGGTGATGCAGGAACAAGGTGTTCCTCCAGTGCCACTGGTGCTCCACAGCACACCCAGCTCTGCAGGATCCATGGGGTGTTTAAGCCCTTCCAGCCGCTGCAAGAGCCAAACCCAAGTCAGCTGTCTGCCTTTTCTTGGGCAAGCCCACTTCTGGCATTCTAGGTGAGAAGAGCGGGCTGGGTGGTGTGAACTTTCATTTGGGTCAATTTTCTGTGAATTGAATTGAAATTTTCAATTTTGTGTTTAATGGGACTTTTCCATCAAGTGAGCACAGTTTTTTACCCCTATTAATATGCATCCCTCACTGACTTGGCCTGAGCTCTCAGTGGAAACTATTGACATCTGAGTTGCTGACTCTGAGGTTACTGAAAGTGAACTCACCCAAGCTGGATGGAGGCAAACAGCCCTCTGCCCTCCTCACTCTTCCTCCTTGCCTGGTGCCTTTGTGGTGCTTCCCACTTGGGGTTTCACACCTTGGGGTCACAGCTCCTGTCTGGTGATGGTGGGTGGCCAGGGCAGGTGGGATGGGCTCCTTCAACTCGACCTTGGAGTTGCTTTCTCTTGAAATCAAGGATGGTGCGTCACGGGGAGCGGGACCTTCCAGTGACGCAGGGGGAAAAACTAAATCAGTTGTTTTGTGGCTCTGCAGTGCTGGGAATGGGGCAGCGAAAAACCCAACCGTGCCCATGGCCGAGGTCACACTGACTAAACCAGAGAGCAAAAAAAGGCACAAAATCTGTGGAAATTACCAGGCAGAGCGAAACCAGCGGAGGAAAAGCGTGCAACTTTCCATGCTTGGCGTTGGGGTGAGGATCCTGCCTTACGGGAAATGTTTGCCGTGGGGCTATTAATAAAACCTGCTGAACAAACACCGAGCCACCAAACAGCTCTCCTGCACATTAATAATCAGATCCAGGGTAATATTTAATCTAACCATTTAGTCTGTAACGGGCTAGCTTTTCCTTTGCTTTTAATTACCACTTTCGTTTTAAGCTAACTGTACCAATTGGCAAGATTTACGAAGCATCACTGAACACCACACCTCAGCCTACCTCATGGCTTGACAATTAAAATGCTCATTTTTGAACACGAGATTTGTTTAATCCTCTAAAGAACCCTTGAAATCATTTGGACAAATATTTTAGCCTCTGTTCCTTTCTGAATGAAAGTTGGTGTAAGGGAGATTGAAACCAGCTCAAAGTTGGTGCACAGCAGTGGCCGTGACACTTTGACTCTTAACAGGCAGCACAGAGATCTTTGGGATGTTTTTGGGATGAGATGAGCATTTCAGTTTGTTTTTAATTAATTCATTCTACTTTTGTCCTCTTCTGTGTGCAAATTATCCCAAATTTATCCCAACGGTTTGTGGGTGGGAGCAGGAACTCCTGTTCAGGATGTCTGAAGTCTCCAGGTTTCTCTGGGTTGATGCAGTGCTCACTTGGGTTTGTGTTTTAAATGCTCTGTTGTTGGAGCACTGCACAAACATGGAACAGAGACATTTCCTCTGCATTATAAAAGAAGTCACTCTCCTCGATGAGAAACATCGAAGGTCCTTCCTTGGTAGATTAAGTGATGAAGATTTAGCTCTTAGCCAGCCCGCCAGGAAACAGCTCCATCCAGATGCTCACAATGGACAGTGAGTTATCCAGCCATGAGTTATCCAGCCTAGCCTGGCTGCCTTCCCTCTCTATCCCTCGGTAGAAGCTGGAAGTCTCTGCTGTCTTTTCCTGCACATTCCTATAGCGGAAATGAGGCAGATTGTGTGAGGGCAGTCTGGGCTGGCAGAGCCCCTGCCTGCCTCAGCTCTGGCTCACACAGGGTCTCCACATCCAGCTCTAACAGCCTCTGATGCACGGGAGTTGCTTATGGAGAAGGAGCCCTGCAGTGTAATTTTTATCAGGGCTAAGGCTGCTCTTCACCTCGGAACAGAGCGGAGCAAGGAGCTGCGAATCCTGGTAAGGAGCGGGAGATGCCACGGGCAAACAGGCACTTGCCCAGGGCAGCAGCCTGAGGACAGACACGAGCTCCAGGGGATGCTCCAGGGCTGGTGGAAGCTGTTCCACGCCCTCAACAGCTCCAAAGTGGGAACAGGCTCATCCCCTCCAGCTGCTTTCTGCACAGCCAGCAGGAGGAAAGCTCCTTCCCTTCTCTCATCACCTCTCTACTTTCCCGGACCCCTCCTCTGCACTTGGAAATGCCTTGCCTGCATTTACCCTTCCCTTCCGAGCAGAGGGGTCTGGCCAGCCCCCCGTGCTGCCCGGGGCTGTGTGCTGTGTGTGCTGTGTGTGCTGTGTGTGCTGTGTGTGCTGTGTGTGCT
>PYHW01009629.1:995741-1006367 GCA_013186435.1 Turdus rufiventris
AAGCAGTGTTCTCCTGGGGGTCAGAGCCAGAAAGCACAGAAAGCTCAAGCCCCCAGGTTTCTGGGATGCAGCAGAGGTGAAGGAATAAGGCTTTGGTTGCTGTGTTCTGTCACTGAGTGTGGCTGTCCTGCCCTGTTTGCAGCACAGGGCAGCTGTCTGAGAGCAGAGGTTGTGGTGGAGGGCTGGAACAGCAGGGAGGACTGCACTGGTACATGACTCTGAGCTCTCCCTCTTTGATCTGGAGCACTAAATATGATCCTTTTGGTTGAGCCCGTTCTTTGATTACAGGCTAAAAGCTGCGTGTGTACTTAAACGCCTGAGCAAATAGAGTGAACTGTTCTTGGAAAGCGAGCGCTCACAGTTTAATTCATCTCACTTATCCCTCCAGTCTGGCAGCTTATAAGTAACTGCTATGATCAGAGACAAGTTGTTTCCCATTCTATCTGGAGGCAAATAATAGTTCCACAGAAAGGGATCTGACACTCTCTGTACCTAAGTGTTTCTCACACAGGGAACATTTGAAAATCACGATTCAAGTGGCGGGTGTCAGGCGAGGAGTCAGCCCTGGCTTTTTGTGGGGAAGGTTCCTGGGCCAGAGCCAGCCCCATGTGCCACGGGTCAGGTACATCCTGAGGGTAATGAGGCAGCAGCAACACAAGTATCACTGTGTTCTCCATAATAGGGACTAATGGGGCATTGCTGGAGAATGACTGATGCCACGTATGTAATTGTGAGACGGATGTGTGAATTTAATAGGGCACAGATTAGAGAGTAATCAATAAGTCTGGGCCAGAGCCTTAATGGAGCTGATACGGTGAAGAAGTGCTGTGTGGCACAACTATCTTTGCAAAACAGCTGAAATTCCTAAATGGTGTTCCAGTGTTGCCTGCAGGAGGGATGCAGGAGATGCTGGTACCCCTGAGGGTGCAGCCCCAGGGCAGGGATTTATGGATGCTCCTGAAATGCCGGCTCTTCCCTCAGCTAAGACACTCACCTTTTACTCAGACCAACATCTTTGACGCTGCTCAAAGATGAGCCCCTTTCTTCACACCGACTGTTTTGGTGCTTTCTGGGCTCCTCACAGATCTGCCTGATCCTTTGGGACCTCCCTCAAGAGCTGACACCAGAGCAAGAAACATTGCATGGGATTAAAGCACAAGCTCTGTTTTTACAGATGGATCCACTGGCTACAAAATTATGTGGGTTTTGAGTCCTAAGGGCTTTAAAAAGCATGACTCAGTGATGCCCCTGGGCTGGGGGAGGGTTGCACCACAGGAGGGTATCTCCATCTTCTGAGGACACTGTGCTAGAGTGGATCTGTCCCACTGTGCACGAAGGATTCTTTATAAAACAAAGTGGAAAGAAGCACGTTACATCCCTTTATCTGAATGACACCTGCTTAGGTAATAGTGTTTTACTCCCTGTGGTGCTAAGCAAGGCATAAATCCTCTGAGAATTGGAGTAATAGACATAAACCCTCCCCTCTCTTCTTCCCCCTGTGACTCCACTCTTCTCCACTCCTGTATTAATGGATGTTCTATATCTGGAAGGAATTCAAGAGTCTGTAGTAGGTAGTTAAACATCCAGATGTATCAGTAATAATTATGCTCAGCTTGGGGAGGTGAGGCACTTGAATAACAGGCATGGTTTCCATAGATGGCTACAAGATTATAAACATAAAATTTATAAGTGGAATGGGAACATTTGGTTTATTTTCTCTTCTCTTTACAATCACTGCAGTTTAAATTGAAAACAGTGAAGGGTAGCAGAGCCAGGCAACAACCTGAAGACTGTAAACAAAATAATTCATGTCTTACTGATGGGATATGGTCATATAATCAGTAAATTAATTTAGCCTACTCTAGTTTCACCATTAACTTTCTATTTTCTCATTTCAATGGCATTTCCCTGCCCAGTTTATGTCTCTCTTCAATACATATTTGCTATAAACCAGAAGTAAATATCTTGAAGGGTAAATAAAGAGGTAACGAGTCTACAAAAAAAGATGTTATTGAAGTACATTAACTTCTACTTACTATCTTTTAAAATTTTCTTCATCCAAGATTCATTTTTACTATTTGATCGATTTCCAGTATAAAAAAAAAAGCCAAGATATTTGCATTATACTGTGTCCTTAGTACCTAACAGCACCAAATGTTTCCCTGAGACAAGACAAGTATTTATGACCTGGAGAGGAAGGAAAAGCTTGCAAGCCTGAGGGTATGAAATCAGGATGACTCAAAACAGAAGCTGGAAAATAATTTCAAAAGGTCTTCCTAGCCCTGACTGGGACAGTGGTTGATCTAAACCATGGTCTGGCAAGAAAGGAACCAATAATTCACATTGATGTAAAGCCATGTTTGCTACAAAACAAAGCAGACACCTGATATCCATGTGCAAAACCTGTCTGTGCAATAGCGCATCTGTGAACGTGTGCAATTAGTGCAATTAGGCAGCAATTTATATGTAAATGCCCACCCAGTCAAATGCGCCTTCACTTCATTTGTGAATGCACTGGAATATCATTTCAGAGGGGTTTTCTGCATTTTCAGAACCTGCCCCTGGATACTGAATGCAAGGACCTGCAGTGCCAGGGGTGCAGGGCTCTGCTGGGGCCAGGAAGGGACAGGGCTCTGTCCTGGCACTGCCACTGCCCTGGCTCCTGCCAGGGGAGCAGGGCCCTGCAAGAGTGGCCTGCAGCCTGCAGGAGCTGCTTTCTCTCCCTGGATGGCAGAGCTGCAGTCTCATCTCCTGGAGGATGTCTCTGACTCCCAGCACTGAGCACTGGAGCATCTCCAGCTGCTGCCCCAGCGCTGCCATGGGTGTGCTCAGGAGCTTTTCAGGAGCCCCATGATGTGGGAATCACACACCTGATGGAAGTGTGATCTCCCTGCAGCCAAAACCTGGGCAGATTTGGGCTCTGGTCTTGTACAAGAACAACATTTCTTGTTGAAATGTTAAACAAGCTGGGAGCTTTGCTCAGGGATGTGGCTCGTTGGCCATGACTGTCCTGAGACAGATTAGTCTGTCACTCAAACCTTGGCTCTCAGCCGCTGTCCTCAGGTGAGCATCAATTCCTCTTTGGCAAAAACCCCATGGGAACAGTCCTTTGTGTCCTTGACTTGCCCCTGAGGACAGAAGGACCTCAGCCTGTCCAGCTACCAAAACCCACAACCTCTGCCCTCATCTCTGCCTCGAGGCACTGGGAATTTGGATGGGTAGCACCTGTTGGTCCATGAGAATTGAGAGCACATCTCAAGAGTCTGTTGGATGAGGTAAATAAATCACAACCTCTCCACCAGCACAGGTTAGGGGAGGCTGCTGAAGTCTGTGCTCACAAAGCAGCAGTCGTGTCAGCACAATATGCAAGATGTACCTACAGGTTTACCAAGAAGAGGATAAATTTTAATAGCAGGAGTATTTTAACTGTTCAACATGCAAACAGGCTGCTGTGCTGATCTGATCAATGCAGCCTTGCAGACCACATTTGCCATGGTGCTATATATAGTGTTCCTGGAGTTTTATTTAATAGGATGCTACATTTGATCCTAATGTGCCATCTCAGAAATAATGAAGCAGAAAAGATCTTTATCTTCTGTGAAAGTTGCAGTTATTGGCAGCCATTCAGAAAAAAAAATAAAAGTAATTGCACAATCTTTGGAGATATTGTATTGCTAACTGATTTCAGTGTGAAGCTTGGGTGGTTTTCATTCTGAGTTAATCAGGCAATGGACCATATATGTTGCAAATACATCACTTTCAGACACTCTCCACATATTGACAAATACAATTGCTGGGGCTGCCGCCTGAACCAAAGCTTTCTGTATCTTTGGATCCTTCTTTTGGAGCAAAATAAATAGAAAAGTGAGCAGAAGAAGGAGGACTCTTTACAATGTGCCAAAAGCACTCCTCATGCAGGAGCACAGCTCCATTTGCCATTTGGTTGCAGATGGCTCAGGAACTGGCATGTTTGGGATTCCTCAACGTGCTAAATATTGAGCTGGGAGTGGAGACAGGACCCTAAATCCAGCAGGACTCTGTGATGCAATGATGACATTTTAGTGCTGCTACCTGTGCTGCAGGAGCTGCGCACCTTATGAGGGGCACATGGGGCAAGCAATGAGCAATCCAGGAGCTGCTGTAGTGGCAGGAGGTGCTGGGGAGAGGTCTGCAGGGTCAGCAGACCCTTTGGAGATGTGTCTCCATGACTCCAGATCAGGAAGGCTTTTCCCAGAGCGAGGTCCATCCTCCAAGGACAGCACCTAAGCCATGCGGATGTTTCCATGCTGAGAGGAGGAGGAGGCAGCCCCAGGGCCTCCAGCTGGGCTCTGAGTCTGCACTGCACCCTCAGCCTCAAGCTCAGCAAGCACGTGGGGGAAATGCAAGGAATTTTAGGCTTTTGAGAAACTATGCCCAAAATGCTATTGGAGCTGCTTGAAACCTTCTCGTGAATCTACTTCCATAAATCCTTTGAACATCGGGCTTTCCTGGGGGCTGCATGAGCTCACCCCTCTCTCCCTGAGCACCTTCATTTTCTGAGCAGCAGAAGCCCAGGATTCTGTACCCACATACATGTGAAATTAGGCACTGCGCACACAGATGTGTGACAGATGTGGGCATGGAAAAGCAGGAGCACAACACCCTCGAGTGATTGTTAGCCCTAGAGTCCCAGAGGCAGCTGTGGGGACAGCTGCATCTGTGTCACACAATCAGCTGGGCAGCAACCAGAGGTGCCAGTGCAGGGATGGTTCCCTCATTGCTGGTAGTGATGCCTTAGAAATTTAGCTTTTATGTTTTTCAGATCCTGTACTGCATTATTGCATAACTCTAAACTCCACGGAGAGTGTTAGCGACTGTCTTCACATTTTGGTCAGACACAACAATCCCTGCAGGCCTGAAATTCAAGGACACTTCTGCCTCAGGCCCTGAAAAGAATAAACAGAAGTGAGATGGAGGAAAGCAAACGGGGGGTATCTGATTTCATTACCTGAAGCTGTAATTGGAGGATTAACCCCTAATATGTAAATGGACCAAATTTATAATTGTCTGAAAAACTCGTGGCCATCATCCAGCTTGGGTGTAGCCCTTTGGAGGCTTTTGGCTGCCCGGAATGTACCTGTTTGAAAGCCTTTAATCAATATCCACTTTTTATTCTCCTGATCTTGTATAGCCTCTGTTCTAGGTAGCCACTCCAAGGCATCAGCAGCAGTTGTAGAGTCTCTTTCTGTTCTGTTTTCTGGCAGGGCTGGTTTTGCCACCATTCCTTCAGTTTGTGCTGGAACCTAGGAACATTACCAATAATTCATTGGAAAGGCAGTGAACAGTGCACAGTAGGATTTGTCACAAGAACACATTCTCCCAGAGACATGAGTAGAAAGCCCATCAATTTCCAACAATATTCCCTAAAAGATATTCGGAACCAACCTGGATCCCTTTTCCCACCTATAACTCGTTTGTGGGTCACCTCAAATAGGTGTTACAAAATAATCTAGTTTGGAAAGGCTTCCTGAAAGTTTTGTGTCTCACTCCCAGCTCAGAGCAGGACCCACCTGAAAGTTGGGTGAAGTTGCTCATGGTCATATCCAGTCAAGTTTTGAGAAGTTTCTAAGTGTGGAGATCCTTGGGCTGTATTCTCCAGTGCACACACAACTTAAGCAATGTGAAATCCTTGTGTGTTTACGTGTCCTGACTGACACAGCACAGAATTCCACCAAGATGTTGGCAATTTGGGTTGATTAGAGGCTTTGCTGATGTTGTAAAGCCTGTGGGAATAACCCATCCCACAGCAACTACCCAAAATAGCATCAGAGAGGTTACATGCAGGAAGCCAGGCAAACACTGCAGGAACATCCTCAAAACAAGGGGATGGCCAGCACTGGCACCAAGGACAAGGGCCCAGCTTGCAGCAGGAGGCCATGGCCTTCAGGGCAGGGATCTGCAGAGCCTTGTCCCTCCCCTGGCTCTGTCACAACCTGGAAATGTGGGGTTTGTGACTCTGCTTCACCATCTTTATAAAGGGTTCATCATGAGCTGCAGGTTTTTCCATCAGCGCCCATGAGCTGCAGTGGAGATAGAAAATCATTTGTTTTACAATGGAAACTTTATGTAATGGGAATGGTGAGGCTGGACTATTTCTCAGCAAGCTCCACGTGATGAGTTAACCACCCTGACTCTGCCTCTTGAAGAGATGTCCATGCAGTGGTGTTACCTGCCTCCATGTACAGTCCTAAAACAAGTGAAAAACGTCTGAAAAGGGAAAATGACATCCCACAGGCTGAGACTCCTTCTATGATCTTTCACACCCCATTAACAGCTTGGTGTTCATGGTCCTGGACACTGGGTACCTGCACTCAGCATCCTCCAAAATGGGGAGTTCAGGATGGGCATGGAGCTCATCCTCCAGAGAGCTGGGAGGGGATGTAACTCTCTACAGCCTGCTCAAGCTCTCCTGCCTTTGTGAGGGTTTTTCCTGGGAGTTCTGGGTGCTCTGCTGCTCTGAATCCTGTTACTCTGAGGATTTCCACAGACTCAGTGATGTGTTCAGCAGCTTCCCCCCTCTGCTTGGTCATGTAAATGTCAACGTGAATCATCAGGACAGAAGCAAGAGTATCAAAACAGCTGCATTTCCTGTCTCAGCAGTGACATTTAAAACATTATTCAGGCCAGTGATGGTGACAGGGAGGCCTTGCAGGGGCTTATCAGAGGATCCAAATGGCTCGTGAGGAGCCTCATCAGAAGACATGCGGTAAAGTGTTCCAAATAATCAAACTGTGCCAAAATCTGAGCCTCAGTCACAGCACACACATCTTCCCTGGGCTGTTTCAGAGATCTCTCACCATTTCCCTGCCTTGGGCTGCCCCAGTGCTTTGGGACAGCTTGGCTGCACCTCTGGACACTTTGGGCTGCTCATGGATGCTCCATCCCTGGGAGTGTTCAAGGACAGGGCTTGGAGAAACCTGGGGCAGTGGGAGATGGGGAGGTTGGACTAGACGGTTTTTAAAGTCCCTCCCCACCCAAACCACTCTGGGATTCTCTGATCCTATGGAGAACTTCAGGAATTCTTGTGGAGGGTGGGCAGAACCCACCCTTTTCATTGTACTCTCCCCACAAAGGCTCCAGACCCCACCCCTAGCACAGCCCAGCCTCAATCCTTGCTCCCCAGCACCAAGGTGGGCAGGGATTCCTCTTGCATTCCTTATTTTTGACTGGGAGAACATTTGTCCCAGTTAATCCTCACACTGAGCAGGAAGGATGCTGCTGAACTAGTAGAGTTGTTTCCTGTTTTCTTTGAGTGAATAATTGAGGAGACCCTGTGCTCCTACTCCCTGATTCCAGCACTCAAGCTTTGATTGCCATCTCAGCAGTCCCAGTGAAATTTGTTTTTCAGGGATTTATTATAAAAAAACAGCGAAATTCCCTTTGGACCAGTAGCTTGGCAAACACTTAATCAACACAAAGATGGGAGCTAAGCTCTAAATGATCCATTTTCAATCAGCTTCTCCCTCAGAAACACTCCTGCTTCCAAGATTAAAATGAAGAAAGACTTTTTAGGGAAACGAAATTAAAAATAAAAAATCCTCCCTCCAGCCCCCATGCTGGCAATTATTTCTTCCATCCTAAAAAAACTGGTACAGACACTCACTGGAGTGAACTGATCTGAGCAACACAGTCTAAAATCAGTAAAAGCCCCCTTAGGCAATATCTTTTAGGTTCGCTATTTTCCTCTCTGAAGCTTCTCGCTGTGATTTGTGGTGAAGGAATCTTTCTCTATTTTTAATCGCCTTCATCACAGTCCCTGCTGTCTCCTCCTCCTCCTGGCTCCTTCCTGGGAGCTGCCTGGCTGTCTGTCTGTTGGTCACGTTTGGAAGAGTGACAGATTGCCAGTTGGAAGGGAGGCACAGTCTGGGAGTGCAGCCTTTAGCTGATAATAACTATTTCATCAACATCAGTTCTCCTGTTTTACAAAGCGTAATTCATAAAAAGAAAACCCTCTCCGAGGTTCTCACAATACATAAAAGCATATAAATAAAATATAAATGAAGAAAACAAGACACATTAATTACATACAGCAGAACAGGCTCATCTAAAAAGCTTGCTTGTCAGTTTTGATCTCAAGTTTGCTGGTGATATACTGCTTTTTACGGCTGCTAGAAGAGAGCTGGAGAATAATCCTATCCAGGGATGAAAGGCCAGTGTGGCTGGAGCCTGGACAACAGGGCCATACACAGTCCCTGGGCTTGGGTGGACAAGAGAGCCAAGGGGAACAGAATTTAGCACACTGAACTGCAGAGCAATAAAAATGATGGATCCATTTCAGCGTGGAGTGGAGACTTTTGAAATCTGATGGGGTCTGAGCACAGAGGAGGCACAGAGCAGGGAAGGTGGGCACATCCCCAGCCCAGCCAAAGCTGATCAGCCACCTCTGTGCACACAAAGAAGAACGTCAGGAAGGGAGCAGGAGTTTAATTAAGCTGGGAACATTCATGGGTGTATGAATCAATGTCTCTGTGAGACAGGGGGAAGTGCTGACAGAGCCACAGGGGCCAGCAATAATTCATAAGCAGTACAAAATGAAGCTGGTCATGCAATTGATACAGAGGCACGTGTTTGCTCTGGGAGAACATGGTGCCAGGGCTGGGCAAAGCAGAGCTACAACCCTGAACACTCCTGGGGCTCTTCCCCAGCTCCAGCCCTGCTGGCACAGTGCTGGGCTGGGCTGTGGCTGCAAAAAGACATGGGAGGTGGATAGTTAAAGACAGAGTTAAAGCAATGAGGGGCCAAAGTTTAACAGAGTGGAGTCACAGAGCCCAGTGCAGCCAGTGCCACCACTCTTGGGGACATGGGAGAAGTCCCTCTGAACCCACAAGGTCACTGCTGTCTTGTGTTCATGCCATGGGACTGAAGGAACACTGTGATGGGGCTGCTTTGGGCCGAGAGCTCTCAGCCAGGAGGGCTTGAAGGCTGCCTGGGTAAAAAAATGTTTGGCCAAGCAGGAAGAAAAGCTGTGGGGCAGATCTGGGCTAGGGAGTCCCAAAGTGCAGACTTGACAAGATGATTTCTTTCACAGCAAGACAAAGCCTGTTCTATAAGCTCCATGTCTTGGGTGCCAGCAACACTTGGAAAGTTCCTACAGCACACAGAGAGGCCTTTGAAAAATGTTGTGCCATCATTTCTAAACCTTGCGTGCAGCACAGAAATTCAGCTGCTCGTGCTTTGTGAGGGCAGGCCCAGGGGCTATTGCTGTGCCTATCAGTATGTGAGGGACATGTGGCTAAACATATGATCAAATGAGTGTCACAGCTCCCTGGTGCCGTGCCAGGCAGCATCTGTGTCAGCTGCTGGCAGGGACTTCTGCAAACTTGCATCCCCGAGTTTATCAAAGATCACACAGCAGCCTCTCGCAGCTGAAAGACCAAATAAATCTGTGCCTTGTCTCCCAAGGTCCTTCCTCAGGGCTGTTATCAGTGCCAGGAGGAGCAGGGATGTGGGAGGCTGGTGGATTCACACACAGTGTCTGCAGCCCCTGCACGGCTCGAGGGTGTGGAGGTGTTGGAGGCAGCACGGGGCTCTGCTCCTCACAACAGCCACGGGAGCCCAAAAAACTGCTGGAGCCCAAAAAACTGGGGGTTTGAGCTTTCTGTGCTTTCTGGCACTGACCCCCTGCAGAACACTGCTTTTGACCTGGGGCCTTGGAGAAGGCTCCAAATGTGAGTGATGGAGTTAAAATCATGGGTGTGTAGTTAAATAGAAGTTGTGATTTCACATGGTGAAGGGTTTGGAATTTGTGGTTTTTATAATATAGTAATGGGTATGGGACAAGATGGAGGATTTTGGGTGGTGTCTCAGTGTTCATCTTCCTTCTTCTTCATACTTTCAGGTACCAGTTGTTTAGTTGGAAAGTTAGTGCTGCACTGAGGGTCATGGGAATTTGGTTATTGGGTTAAAAGTATAAATAAAGGTGATAATTCTCTATTGGACTGTTTAGCTTGAAGAGACCTTGTAGCAGCTGGATTTCTCTCCATTTTGCTTGTTTCCAGCTGGTAGCCAGAAGTGCTGCTGAACTATCTGTACTTTTTGATAAGATTTAATAAACAACCAAGCCCGAACACAAGAAAATTTGTTTCCTTCGTGTGTTTTTTAATCCTGGCTCTGAGTGAAGGCAGAAGAGACCTAAGACAAACCACTGGTTAAGTGGTACAAACACCACCGTGTTACACTGAGAGGGAGTTTTCCATGGAAAAGTGGGCTGGAGTATTGCTGGGCTGGAGGGAGTGTGGGCAAACATATTCCTACAACCTCTGCTGCCTTGAGGAGCTGCTAAGTGCTCAGTGCTGGTTTGGCTTCATTCCTCTGGGTGTTCAGCATGTCACCACCCTGTTCATGGAGCTTGCAGGTGAATTCAGTGCATTTTATCTCAACATTGACACTACTGTGTTGGCAGGCCCACTGGGGAGCAGTTTTTGAAAAAGGCTAATCAAGGTGAAAAACTCACAGGCTTCTAAAAACATGGAATGCATTCAGGCTCCTCATGGTTATGTAACCATCTTCAAACTGCAAAATACGAAACACATCTCTTTCATGATTTGAAGTTAATGTAGTTTTATTGAAAACATTGTAAAAAAAAAA
>PYHW01009629.1:1013832-1026316 GCA_013186435.1 Turdus rufiventris
GGGGTTTGTTTCTTTGTAGTACTGTATTTCTATTTTAATTTCCCTAGAAAAGAACTGTTATTCCTAATTCCCATATCTTTGCCTGAAACCCCTTCATTTCAAAATTATAATAATTTGGAGGGAGGGGGTTTACATTCTCCATTTCAAAGAGGAGCTCCTGCCTTTCTCAGCAGACACCTGTCCTCCAAACCAAAACAGCAATTTTTCATTCTTTGTCCATATATAAGCCACACCTGATTATAAGCCACACTTCAGGTTCAGACCAAAATTTTAGTCAAAATGGTGCGGCTTATAATCATGAAATTACTGTACCTGGGAAAAGCAAGAGGAGTTCCCCAGTGCTGGTGGATCTCCTTGTCCTTTGCTGTCCAGAAAAGTCCAGAAGAGAAGGGACCTTAAAGAGAGCTCAGATTGGAGCTCTGGAATGGGTAGATTTTAAAAAAGTCTCTGGGAAAAGTGTAAACACAGAGGTTATTTGCTCTGCACCTGAACCCCCTTGCCTGTTGCTAGCAAAAATCACCCAAGCCTTTTGAGAGAAATCCAAGGGCTGTTGCTTGTACTCAGACTAATATTTGACAGTTGGAGAATAATAAATACTCAGCTTTCAGACAAGCAAAATGTTATTGTTTTACAAAATCATAACTTGAGTGTGGTAATTAAAAGCATTTTCATTAGGCATTGCCAATTCCGCCTACATGTCAGTGCTCACAACAACTTGTCATCTGCATGGGAATAGATCCCAAACAAGGCAAGGGCTTTTACTAGTGTTTTTTCCCTCTTATGTTTAAATCATTTTCTACAGTTTTCTGGACTGTTGGGAAGCGACAAACCTGCAGCTGATTAAACCTGTCTAAGGAGAGGAAAAATAGGGAAAATGTCCTCAAGTGAAGAGTTGTAAAGAGAAACATGACCAACCCTGGTGGTGGAGAGGGCAGAATTCAAAGGGCTTCTCTCATGTGGGAAGGGTCAGGAATGCTGAGAAGAATTAAGGAAAAATGGTTTTGACTCCAAGGATAGTGAAGCACTGCAGTGAATCAGCCTGGGGAGAGAGGGGAGAGGATGGGAATAGGAGGGTTCATTACTGAACTTTAAAAGGAGTCCTTTTTTAGGTTCCTGTCAGAAAGAGCAAATATGAAGGTGATATTGCTTGATTCACTTTGTGAGATCCCTTCTAGCCATACTCTTTGGGGTTTATGCTAAAAAGCAAATTTGTGTGACCGTGTGCCCGATTCAGGGCCAGCTCACACAGCCCACTGCTCCTCTTACACCTTCAACTCACTCCTTGGGCACCTGATAGGCAACTTCTGGATTCTGGGATAATAAAACCTGTTTGAAACTTTTGGCTTTGCCATGTGTAGGAGACTCCACAACTGCATTGGGGTCCCTTGTAACAGTGGGGGTGTTTTGCACCACTTAACCACTGATTTGTCTGAAGTTTCTTCTGCCTTCACTCAGAGCCAGGATTAAAAAACACATGAAGGAAACGAATTTTCTCATGTTTGGGCTTGGTTGTTTATTAAATCTTATCAAAAAGTACAGAAAGTTCAGTAACACTTCTGGCTACCAGCTAGAAGCAAGCAAAATGGAGAAAGATCCAGCTAGCTGGTTACAAGGTCCTTTAAAGCTAAACAGTCCAATAGAGAAATAACACCTGTATTATTTATACTTTTAACCCAATAATCAAATTCCCATGATCCTCAGTGCTGCACTGACTGAACAACCAGAAACTACTGCCTGAAACCATGGAGAAGAAGGAAGATGAACACAGAAAGAGACACCACTCAAAATCCTCTATCTTGTCCCATACCCATTACTATATTATAAAAATCTCAAATTCCAAACCCTTCACCATATGAAATCACACACTTCTGTATAAATACACACGTGTGACTTTAACTCCATCACTCAAATTTGGAGCCTTCTCCAAGGCCTCACATCAAAAGCAGTGTTCTCCTGGGGGTCAGAGCCAGAAAGCACAGAAAGCTCAAACATCCCAGGTTTCTGGGATCCAACAGTCCCTCACTTTTAAAATGCAGGGAATTGTACCTGGCAGGGCTGGCCTGTCCTGTGCAGTGTGTGGGGCTGGCAGGGCGGGCAGGGAGCAGGAGCAGCTGAAGTGCTGCACATGGAAGGCAGAAATCCCCGAGGGCTGGCTCAGTGTGTCACACAGTGCTCGCAGAAACACTTGCCATTTGAGTCTAATTTATGATTATCCCACTCACTTCAGAAAATCCTGTTTATTTTTCCGAGACATTAATTTTTCTGACTGCAGAATAATTTTTAACCCAGTTTGCACTCAGCTCCCTGGAATGCTGCTGCTGCTGCCTACAGTGCACACTGCTCCTGGAGAGCACTTGGCACTTGTGGGACACGGGAGGATGAGGACACAAGGACAAGCTCCCACCAAGCCTCCTGCTCCCCTCTGCTCTGCCTGGTCCCTTCCTTGTCTCAGGGTCTCCATCCCAGGCACCTCCTGTGCTTTTAGTGGAAAAAATCCCCATAATGTAAGAACTTTGCATTGAAGTGTTGCCTCATAGAAGAGAGAGAGGAGGGACAAATCACTTTGCTGGCCACTGTCCCCTGTCACAAAAGCTCTGGGGGCAGCACTCTGGGCTATCCTGACTGAGGGCTTTGCCTTCCAGAGCAGTTCAGTGCAGAACATCCATAATGATGTTCCAACAGGCATTGTCTTGTTCCCAAATTCCTGTGCTTACCCCGCACCAAGAGCAAGGCCACTTGGAGCAAGCCTGGATTGACCAGGAGCCTTTTCAAGCCATCCTGAGGAAGGTTTTCAACTTCTTGGTGCAGCACATTTTGCTATGAATACTTTTTTTTTTTTTTGTATGAAGAATTTAATAGTTGGCCCAGGCCGTTCTCCCCTCTGTGAGGAGATCACCATTACAACCTTTGTATGATTTATGTTTTCATAGCAGGAGGAGATGAATGGGGAGGTCACATGTAGAAAACATTCCCACCACTACTGCCACTTTCACACTGCAGCCTCAGCACTGGGAAACAATCACAGCCACCCTGGGCATTCCCTGATAATCAATTTAATTAAAGCAGAAGATGGATCATCAAGCACCCATAACCTGCTATGAAAACATATTTAAGAGATCCCTTCTAGTCCCTTCTTTTGGCAACAGATGAGCTGATACACTTCAAACTTCTAGGCTGGGAAGATCAAATTCCACAGTTCCACACCACCTGTGGGGTCAGGTTGGGATTTTAGCAAGATCTGGTTGCAATGCTCTCTGTGTGCCATGGTTGCTGTGCCAGTTTGCATTGCTGGCAGAACTGAAGGAATTGCCATTGCTTTGGAGAAACATTTTCTGTACTGAATATTTATTTTGAAAAGTCGATTGTTGTTTTTAGCTGCAGAGTGCATTTTTCTGTCTCAGGGAGATGAAGAAACTGGCTTTGGGTGCAATTCTGGAAATGCTGATGTTTGCCCTCACCCTTTACTGGCTCTTGCAGGTGTGTGACCTTTGTAGCAGATCTTCCCCATATCCAGTTTTCAGAACATTTTATTCAGCTGGAAAACACCCAGCACTGGATCCTGCAGGGAGCTACACTGGGCTAAGGAGCTAAGGACATCCTAGGACACTAGTTTAATCCATGGATTTTAATCCAATCCTTCTGGGCTGGTGTGAGGACAGGACTCCTCCTCCTCTGGGGTGGGGGAAAGAGATACCATGGGCTTCCCCTCCTGGGGCATCAGGTCTGGATGCTGGGCTGCCCAGTGCTTCTTTTCCTGCCAGAAGAGAGAAAAATCTCCTAATTCCGGAGAGAGGTAATTATCCCAGACCAAGTCCTTGGTGTCTAATCTGCAAACAGCTGCCAGTACATAATCACCGTGCTCATTAAAAGTGACAGTGCTCAGCTCCTTCACCCTGCCTCTCCTCCTGCTCTGCCTGACATTCCCTCTCATCTCCTCTGCTCCTGAGCTGATCCCTCTCAGCAGCACCACCAAGGAGAAGCAGTGATGGCTCTTCCCTCTCGTGCCCTTTCTGGAAAATGAAGGCAGAGCTGCACCCGTGAACTTTGGATCATCTCTGCTTGCCTTTTGCTGCTGTCTGGACCCAATCCTAATTCAGGCCAAACTGCATCCAATTGCTCCCCCATATCCAGATGCTCCTCACCTGATCCCAGTGCCAGAGCTTTACCAAGGCCAAAAGAACAGAATGTTTCTGTGGATAATGAGAAAAGTCACCACAAGTGAGTGAGAGTGAAGTTCTCCTGGTGTTGGGACTGAAGCAGAGTGCTCAGAGCAGAAGCTTCTCACCATGGCCAGGAAGTCTCTGAAATCTCTGTGGCATTGGGACTGTCTCAGCTCCTCTTCCTCTGAACCTGCTCCTGCCACTACTCAGACACAGGACATGTGGGCAGTTCTCCTCTTCTACTTTTACTCAGCAATACCAGCAAGAGTTGTTCATCTGGGGTGTGTCCCAGCCCCTTCTGTCAGCACAGTTGTTGTGTGCCACAGGCTGAAACAGCAGCCAGCACTGATGTCTCCCTATGAGCATTTGCCTGTCTAAATTGCCCTGTTTATTTTGCAGATGTTCTCATGTTGTTCTGAATTAAATGAGACACCAATTTTCTGTTTGGAGCAGGTTGATCTCTCAAGCTGTCTGCTCCTTTTGGAGGAGAAACTAGCAAAAAAACCACCTGCTGCGTGGCAAAAAGCCTCTCTGTGTCTCAGGCAGAACTCTGCATGCATGAGTGTGTGTGTACAGCTATGAGAACTCCACTTGCCAAGGTGGAAATGATGACAGAAAGGTCTCACTGGCTCTCACACTTAGGGCACCTGCAGGACTCTTGCATGTGTTCCCATGGGAAGTGGGTTTTAAGGTCTCTGTGGTCAGTTTTAAAGTCTGAGTTTGAAGCAGCTCCGGGCTGCAGGGAAAGGCTGCTGGGAGCTGCTGTTGGAGTTGCTCTGCCTGCTGTCCCTCATCCCTGCTGGGGCCAGTGCTGGGCCTGACATCCTACCAAGATCCAGCTAATCCCATCACACCACTGAAATGGCCCTAAATCATCCCTGTCTGATTGCTGACTCCAAAGAGACATTTCATGGGTGATTGTGAGTGATGCAGTGTGTGGTAATGGATGTATTTAAATGGGATTTATGGGTGACACCTGTCACACAGACCCTTCCATCAGTGCTGGCTACAGAGATTTACACAGTGACACTGAGATGTGAGCTGCTGTAAGAGCTCCCTCGGCAGTGCTGGAGCCTTGCAGGGTTTGTCAGGAACACAAACCAGGCTCCTTTGGCCACTGCCTCGTACAGCACCACACAAAATCAGTGGCAAAGGCTTGAGTACATCTTGGCATCTGTCCATACAGGATTTCCTCAGCCCCAAAGCTCTGTTTGCCTTTTCCTCAAACATTCTGGGAGGTGTTTTGGTGAGTCCTTGGTCACAAGGAGCTTCACAGGAGCAAGCAGCATCCCAGAAGAGCCCCACCACCCGAGTTCTCCTCCCTCCCATGTCCACACTTCATTGTGTCCTAGAATGGAAAGGACTTCAAAGCCCACCCAGTGCCACCCCTGCCATGGCAGGGACACTTTCCACTGTCCCAGACTGCTCCAAGCCCTGTCCAGCCTGGCCTTGGACACTGCCAGGGATCCAGGGGCTGCCCCAGCTGCTCTGGGTATCCTGTGCCAGGGCCTGCCCACCCTCACAGGGAACAATTCATTGCCAATATCCAAGGTTAATCTACTCTCTTCCACCTTTAACCATTCCCCCTTGTCCTATCACTGCTTACCCTCACAAAAAGTCCCTCTGTGCCCTCCCTGTAGGTCCCCTTCAGGTACTGGGAGGCTGATCCCATTTGCTGATACCCTGGCTGAGGTGGACACCCCAGCTGTGCCCCCAGGTTCTCCTCCATTCCTGCCCTGACCTCTCAGCCGAGCTGCCCACTCCCCCTTTCTCCAGGATCCACTCTTCTCCCTGGATCTCCAAGCTCTCCAAATGCTCTCCTCCTGATTTCCTCCATTCCCAGTAGACACCTCTGCCAGCCCCACGCTTGCTGCCCTTGCTGTGGAGCATCAGTGGGGATCTCTGCAATGAGATTATTTCCCTGATGCTGATTGCCCGTGTCAGCTCTGCCCAGGCACAGCTGGGCTGCTCCAAGGGTCCAGGCATCGTTTCCATTGTTTCTCGTTCTGGCTGGGGGTGGGGAGGGCTGGCAGGTTGATTTGGTTTTTCCCCAAGATGTGTCTGTGGCTGCTCACGTGAGGCAGTTCCTATCACAGCACTCTCAGACGCGCACACAGGCACGGTCAAACAGCTGAAGCCACCCATCAGTCTAAACATGCCCAATATTCACAATATTTTGCTCCCTGAGCTATCAATGGTGCTGGATACTACCTTGAATTGCCCTGTGGGAGTTGACTGTGCGAGAACATTTTCTCAGCAGCAACATGATACATTTCTTGCTTCTTGGGCTTTTGGGGTTTTTTTTAATCTATATCTTTATAATTCTACCGTAAGGCAGCCTTGGATTTGTAAAATTAGCCTGTCATAACAAATTCATGTCCTCATCAAAAGCTGCTGTTGTGCTTCCTCCCAGACTGGAGCATTCACAGACTAAAGCTGCATTATCACAGTAATTTCAAAGTTCAATAGTGTATTTTCAAAAGCAATTGCTTTTAAATGCAGTTTGTTACATAACAGCAAATTTAGACTTACACTTTTCCTCAAAACGAAAATTAAATTCTTTAAATAGTAAGTCAGCTCCTGTTCACTCTTGTCTTTGCTTTTCTTATGCTAAAATGATCCAGCTACACTTGGTGCCCCTGAAAGTGCAAGGTTAGAAGGACTATATAAAGTCTTTTTATTACAAAAATTGGGATTTTTAAGCCCAGAAAAAAGTGGATTCCACATTTTAAAACTTTCAAAATTCTCAAAAGTCTTTCACATGACTCTCTGGCCTGAATGAGAACCTTTTGTACAGAGAGGTCCAGGGCTGACTGGGATTGAGAGTTATGGATGGCTGTGCTGGAGACTGGGGTTGATGAGAAGGGGATATTGATGGAAACATCTCTGATCAGAAGAAGACCACTCAGCAATGCAAATCCCTCTCCTTCTGGTGCAGGACACCACCTTTATTCTTCTGCATGAAACACAGCCCTCTCTTGTCAGGGTGGAACAACTTCATCTCCTTTAAACCTTCTCTGCTTGCATTTTCCTGTTGGGACTTTTCTCCTGGTTCCACAACTCTGAAACACTAATCTTAAAGAAATTAAGATTTTAGTTAAAAGTTAGAAGAAACTGGGCTTGAGATAGTTACCTGAAACTTAAATAACTGATTGCCTGTCAAGTTATGCTTGCTTAGCTGTGCTTGCAATGGGAAAGGATGAAACTGGTAGGCAGGTCCAATGAACACAAACAATTGCAACCAGAAACTCATTCTTTGCAAAACTTCAGTTGCCCCAAAAGCCATTTGTATTGTCATTGATAGAAAAAGTTGAGAGTTCAGGGTGTGGAAGACTCGCCTTACTTCCTCCTTTTAAGACCCCTCCCCACAAAAACGACCCCAGACTTAATTCAATAAGCCAGTCACGCTGCTTAATTGCCATTCAAGCTAATTACCATGGGAAGCAGGGATGGGAGGGGCTGGTATTATCAATATGTATTTGTTTGAACCTTTTGTCAATAAACAGACTCTGTGACCACCTGTAATTTTGTAGTGTGTGTTAGGGGGCTACCCCACGCTGCTGCCCAGCGCTGAATAAACATTCACTTTGTAACTTTAAATTGTTAGAGAGTCTTTTGTCCGTCACAGTTGAGTATCAGTACTAGACCAATACTCATACTTTAGTAGATCAACTCCTCTTTCACTACACTGGTGAGAGCACTGCCTGCTCCTGCAGGGAATCCATGGCAATGCCCACTTTGGCCATTTTTGGCCCACTAAGAGCAGCCCAGCCTTTCCTCCCACACCCACACAGCACATCCATCTCTCTGCCTTGGATGGTCTGGCTGAGATCCATCTCATTTTTTGTAAGGTGCAGGGTTTGGACACATCCAACCCAGTGAGCCACCGAGAACATCCTTAGCTGGCAAGAGAAGGGAAGACCTTGAGGAGCACAATTAACTTGACCTCTCTGTTTTATGCAATTGTCTGCAGAAATATCCTCAAAACCACCTTGATATCATTCTGCAAATCCATCCTGAAGACTTTCCACAGGTCCTGGGTGCATTAAAAGGACCATCTATCACATGGATCAATGAAATCTGGCTGTTTGGTTGTATTCCCTCCTCTTTCTGTACCCCTGATTTATTTTCCTTTGGTTTATGGTTAAATTATAAGCTTTGGAGCTGCTGTCTTTTAATCAAATTCCTAATAATAATAATAATAACAATGATAATAATGATTTAACAATACACATTTCTAATTAGCTGGGACAGATTTTGATTGGTGAATCTACACAGGAGGATGCTGGCTAATAAATGTTTAGGTTCCATCCCACTAGAATCTCTAGGAGATTTTCCTTTTTTTTTTCAGAGGTGCTGGCTTGCCTTGTAATATAATCTGTAATATAATCTTGTAATATAATCTGGGGACACAAGCACTGAGCTCAGTTACTGCTGAATCAACACTGCCATGTCCACTGTTTTTTCTGAGAGCTGTGGCCTAAATTGACAGCTTTGGGGGCCAAAAGGCTCCTTAACTCAAGATGCTGATCATCCCAAACCACCATCCATGTGCAAGGCATGTAACAATTTATATGAATGTGAGCTGAAAAGCTGCAGGAATTTGATTTTGTAACTCCAGTGCTTACTCTGCCATTAATTAAGATTATCTCTTTATTAGTCATTTCCAACATCAGTCCTAGTGAATAGGAGATGCTCTTAACCTTGCTTTTTTTGGCAGTTTGGGAAGTTTTAGTTTATGGATTGCAAAGAAATTCTTACCAATTGGTGCTCTGAGTTACACAGGTAAAGAAATGAACTGCAGCAGATCTGCAGCTCTCAGGTCTATCTGTGCGCTGGGGACAGATTTTATCCAGCCCCTTCCCATAAAATATCCTCAATAATCAGCAGAGATGATGTGAGAAGTAGCAGATGGGCTTTCCCAAGGAGCAGGCAGCGTGGTCAGTGGGGTTTGGGAAGGGTGGGTGTGCAGCAGCAAGGAAATGAATGGAAACATGTGTCACTTCTGAATAGTGATTCCAGGGCTTGGATGCTCAGAGGTGCCAAGGTGCTCCTGGTTCAACCCAGCTGTGGGAAGTGTGAAAAGTGTAAAGAAATAGGGGCAAAAACTGTAAAATTGGTTCCTGAGGTCACTGTCACCCAACACTGCTGGACTCTTATGTAATGGTGACTTTCACCCAAAAATGTGCTTGCAAATACAAGGAAATTGCCCAAGAGGGTTCCATGCCCAAGGAGGACCTGGCTGTTGTGGTTTGGAAATGGAGAAGGCTGAGGGCACCCATGGATTTGCCACCTGAGTCATCAAGTTGGCCTCTCGTGACAAAAAGCTTGGCCATTCAAAGAAAGTTCAAGGGCCTCTTGAGTTTTATAACTTTACTAAAGACTAACTCAATCATAGAAGAAATAAAGTTTTGGTTCTTGGCTCCCTGTCATTCCTTGCTTAGTCATCTCAGCACCCAGAAACATTGGAGCATCCATGTTACAACACAGAGGTGAACCAAGTGAGTAATGAGGAGCAAAGAGTGAAAGCAAAAGACTGAGAATCTCAGGGTAAAGTTCACAGGATGAATTAATGAATGATTTTCATAGAGAAATAAGAACTATATTCTCCAAGGAGATTACTCACAATGAACAATTCGATCAGCTCCAGCCTGAAGAAAGGAAAAAGGGAAGAATAAATAGTCCTTCTCCAAAAGGAAAGGCTATTAATACTGCAGTATCTTAATGGCTCACACGAGGACCATTGTTATCAAGTGTATTTATTAATAGCCTGGATGCCTAAGCATTCATCTCAGTGCATGAGCAGTGAAAAGAAAATTTGTGGATAAATATGAAACTACGTGAAATGGTTAAGTCTTGAAGGCTGGGGTAGGAAATTCCATGAGTTCCATGATGGGGCAGTGTGGTGGCTGAACAGATTTGCATAAAAGGGCAAAGTAATGGGAGCTGGAAGGGATAATCTGGACTGTTTACATCCATTTATGGGTTCTAAATTGGCTGCAAGTGCCCAATAAAAGCTCATATCAATGTGAAACATGATGGGAACATCTGCTTGGTGTGGTGTGCAGAAGCTGTCAAAGAGCAAACAGAATTTGTGAGCTAAGAAAGGGAACAAGGAAGACAGGAAATCAAGCAAGGTCCTGGGGGTCACACTGCCTGAGGCCTCTGTGCTTGGATGCCCATCCCCAGGTCCGTCAGCACTGGAACCTGCTGCTGTCACCTCCCAGCTCAGAGGAGCAGGAGCCTGGGGGACACAGCCCCAGGTGAAAACTTCCCAAACCTCACTCCACACCAGTGTGTGGGAGAAGTCCCTGTTTTCCCTTTTGACACAAGGCTGTAATCTCTGCCATAAAGTCAGATCCCCTCCTACACAAAGGCGATTATTCATAGAATCATTTAGGCTGGAAAAGACCTCCAAAATCTTTGAGTCCAACCATTAACCAGCACTGCCCAGCACACCACTATCTCCTGACCCCAGGTGCCACATCTGCTCGTGGTATTTCCCACCCTGACCTGCAGGACATCAGCCATCAGCCCTGTGCACTGTTAGTACCAAAAGAGCAACCAACACAGAAGGAACTGCCCCAAAACCTCTTCCAGAGCTGG
Organism: Turdus rufiventris; assembly: GCA_013186435.1. Classification (NCBI taxonomy): domain Eukaryota; kingdom Metazoa; phylum Chordata; class Aves; order Passeriformes; family Turdidae; genus Turdus; species Turdus rufiventris. The sequence goes on from PYHW01009629.1 coordinate 1,024,599, forward strand.
AGGTTCTTCCTTCCCTCTTGCCACTGGCCCAGGGACCCAGCAATGTCCTTCAGCAATCCATGTTCCTTGTCTTGCTTTAACAGCACCAATGACCTGCTCACACACTGTGCTGAACCATTTTAATGTTTTAATCCCACTTCCCCAGGCTCCTTCCTTTGCAAAATGAACACCTGTTGTGGGGAGGGAATTTTGTGATTCTTGCATGCAAATCACTCCCCGTGCAGCAGCAAATCCCAGGCAGCAGCATAGATCTTGTGTCTCACCCCTTTCCACATGGATTCCTCCATCACCTTCTCTGCTTCTGTCGCTGCCTTCAGTGTTTTCACAAGTCTTCTCTTCCCTCACCTCAGCCAACAATAAACTTCACATTTTCTGCAGGAGAAGAAGCTGTTCCCTCACATGCCCTGACCCCTGGTTGCCCTTGGGTTGCTTCCACACCCATGAGATGTGTTTGATTTGGGTGTTTGCAGGTGTTGGAGGATTTGGATAATAAAACTTCACATACTATTTCATCTGACCCTGAACTCTGCTGCCCTTCTGTGCTGGCTGTTGGAGCACCTGTCAGCAGAGAGTGAGGCTTCTCCAAGTTTCCTGTTTCAAAATCTTCCCTTATCCTGAGCCTACACAGTGGACATGGATGTTTGGCAGAGTTTTTTCCTCGGAGTACAGCTTGTCTTCAAACACCTTCCATGTAGTGCAGCACTTAATACACGTCATGTAGCTCTCTTCCTTTTCAGCTGCTCCATGCACCAAGTTAAAATTCAATCTTATGCCAATTCCAAAACAAGCTTCCAGTTAGCATTCTCTCCCTAATGTCCTCTACTCCCTGCCTGGCCACTTAAAATCTTCCATTACTCTGCTCTCTCTACGTATTTTATTGTTTGTTCAAATCATCTCCCTGTCCAGTCTTTTTCTCCTATACAAAAAGGAGAAACGGTTTCCCCATCTCCCCATTTACTACTTTTTATCTCATAGAGTTTGTGGCTAAGGAAATACACATGGTCAAATCCTTCAAGTAAAACTGATGTATATTAAATATTGTACAAGCAGCAGTGATAACTCCTTTAAGGAAAGCCCCAAAACTGCATAATTCATTCCACCGCCTTCACTGGAGTAGGTCTTCATAGGAGCCAGGGTAGATGGAAAGTGTTTCTAGCACTGGCCACCTTAGAAATTGCTATTATCCGGTCCTATTAATAAACTTGCAAAATGTTGTCCTTTGGGCTGAAATTGTCTATAATCAGCACCTATACCACTGTGATTTCTCCCTTGTTTTGAAAGTTTGTGCAGAATTAGGAGATCTGCTTTTGAATACAGTAAAGAGGAAAAATATCTTCTCTTTTTTTTTTTTTTTTTAAGTCTTTCTGACCTTTATTTCTTGGCAGCTCTACAGCTGAATTGGATGTGGTTTGAAAGATGCAATTTGGCAGGAAAATAGCCCTCATTGGGGAGCAGTGCAGGGCTTTGTATTGCAGGAAATTGGGTTTGATTTGCCCATGCTACAAGTATTCAAAAATTGCAATCCGACCATATGCAGTGGAGGGCTTTTGCTAAGCTGATTAGAGGACATGGAGAGCAGGGAATAGGAGTCTGCATGAGGCAGGGGAAAAGGGAGTTCCTGGGGATGGGCAAGGGGACCCCAGTGTGGTGGGCAGGGATGGGCAGCTCCTTCCAGCCTCAGCAAAATCCCAGCATGGGTCAGGCTGGAGGGGACCATG
>PYHW01009629.1:1027163-1048783 GCA_013186435.1 Turdus rufiventris
CACAGCAGAGATGTCCTTGCCTGTGCTGGGCACGGATGGACACCCAGGGTGCAGTGACAGTGCTGGGGTTGTGTCTCACAGCCCTGCCAGAGGGACAGGAGCTCTGAGCACACAGAGCAGACACTCTGCAGAGGGCAGGAACAGCTCCTTCGTGTGAGGCTGGGCTGGAGATGGGCATGAAGAGCCACCACAAACTGCCTTGAGGTGCTGGCCCCCAGGCTGTAGCTGTGGTTTGATTTCATGTGTTGAACTGCCTGGTGTCTGCACCCCAATGCTGTACCAGCATGTTACTGCCATGCACAGGAACCATCCTGCTATTTTCAGTGGCTTTTTCCTGCTTATTTGAGACCTTGTAGGATTAGATCCATATTGCATGATGAAATGAAATTTTTCCCTAGGCTGCCTTGAACACTGGGAAAACTGAGTCTGCAGCAATAAACAGAATCCATATTTCTAATCCATTTTAAACCAGAAAGGAGATTTTTCACAAACTTCCTCAGCTATGAAGATTCTTCAAATCCTCTTCAGTCCCTTTAAATATTAAATCATTCTCATGCACACACCAGGCCTAGCCCATCTCAAAAAGCAGGAATACCAGCAAATCATATTCACATGCACATTCTTCAGAGCAGTTGTTAAACTTGTGGGTGAGCTGACTGAATTAGTGAAATAGAATATTTGACTAAAATAAAAATATCTTTGGGCCTGACAACTGGAAATCAGCAATAGTGATTTCTGATAGACAGTTGTACTGCATGAGTAAATTCCACGCTTTAGGAAAAAGGATCAAGAGACAGGATGAATAAGAGGTATAGTTAATAATAACTAAGCATTGAACAAAATTATCCTTCTGAAACACAGTGCTGGCCATCCTGGACTGCTCTCTTTGATCCAGAACTATGTTTCCCTAGCAGAAGCAATTAGGTTTTAATTCAGATGTAGTTTCAACACCCTTCTTTCAAGCTGGTTTGTGCTCACTCTGAAAATCTCCCAGCTGAAACCAAAGTGTGGGGATAAACTAATGAGCGACCATATAAATATATCCACAGAGAGGGACGATTTGATTAATCTGAGCTCTTTGCATTACAAACACCTTGCACTGTGATTTGCCAGGGAGATGAGGATGGGTTGGTGCAGGATGAGTTTATCTGATCCATGCCCTACCCACGGCCTCATCATTCATGGGCACTCACTAACATGTGCAATTCATACTTTTTTTTTTCATTCTGCTTACCAATACTTTCCTCCTTCTTCACAGCAGGAGAGCACACAAAGCACAAAGAGGGAGGCAGTGCTATTCCTGCCCTGCACTGCAGCACAAAACCCATTAATTGCACTTTTGGCAGTGAAGCCCAATGAGGTACGTGCATATAGGGCTCTGAGCTCTTTAAATATGCAGGAAATGTTCCCCTAACAAGCCTTCACTACTTGGGAGCTGCTCTGTGAAGTCCCAGTGACAGAGGAGTGGCTTTTCTGAATTCAGTGTCATTGGGGTGGTTGATTGTGCTGGGAGGAGAGGTGGCAGCAGCTGGTTCAGGCATGCTTTTTAATCCAGTTCTGAGGAAATCCTGCACCTCCAGGAGTGCTGAATATAGCGGCAAGGAGGATAATGTTATGCAGCTTGATATAACTCAATAAAAAACTCACACCAGGGCCCCCTGGGATTACACAGGTGGTCATTGAGCCCCTCATGGTAATGCTCTGTGGCTTTGCTGTGTGTTTTCATCTCACAGCAAATCATATCCAAGTTTTTCTTCCTTGGAAACCTCCTCCACCATGACAGTGGAGACAAAGCTATGGTATGATTTCCTGCCTCTCCACCTATGTCCTTTAATTCAGACCTAAAGTTGTCTTTTATTGCCTGTCCTCAGTTCTCAGGGCACAGAGGAGAGCCCCAGGCTGGGTTTCAGGGTGAGAGGAGGTAACCAGTGCTCACTGCAAGCAGGGTGAGAGGAGCTCAGGATCCCCAGTCCAGCTTCCCATGGCCACGCTGTGCTTTGGGACCCAGATGTATTAAACTGAAGGTGGGCTCAGGAATGAAACAGCAGCTCTCAGGACCAGCTAATCCCACTTGTATCAAATTCAGAAATGGCTGCTGATCCAGAGGAACTGAAAAGAAAAGCCCTTAAGAGAGAGAATTTATATTCTGAGCTTTTGCTTCTCACTCACAGCTGTCTGAAAAACATCACTCCCCCCACCCTGAGCTACTCAATGCGAAGAGCACAAGGAGAAGGAACAGCTCAGATCTGGATGGGCTGTTTGTCAGGTATGAATTCTCTCATCCAGCCACTCTCACTTCTATTCAGCACATGTAATGAATGTCTGAAAAATCTGGAAATTTATGTTCAGATCAATGGGAGCTGATTAATTACCTAAGATGTATTCAGATAACAGAGTTAAGAGGAAAAGCAAAGGCAATGCTTTCAAAAATGCTCAATGAAGTAAACCAAGTACATTGTGAATACGTTTAAAGGATAAGTGCAAAGACGACCCAGGCAAGCGAGGTATCAAAGAAAGAAGACATCCAAAAGCCAGTCTTACAATCAACAACATAGACATGAAGGAGAAAAGAAATCTCTAAAGCTATTAAAAATCTGGAAACCTATTAAAAATGGATTAAAAAAAGGTACAAGGAAATCAAATCAAGAGACATGGAGTGGCACTTGCGAAAGAAACCTTAAACAGAGTGGAAAAATGACTCTGTGATCCAAGTGAATTTAAATAGTGGCTCCAGTCATGATGGAGAAGAGCACTTTGTGATTTCACAGGCTAGCAGCTAACAGATGGAACTTGGATGTGCCTCCAGCCCATGGGAACACTGCAGGGGCTCATCCTGCCTGTCCAGCTATGGTGTCTCCACCTCCTCTGATCAATCATTCTGGTGATCTTAAAAATCCAGGCTCTGCTCCTGCTCCAGCAGATCAGCAAACCCTGCCCGTGTCTCAGAGGTGTGTTTGGAATGGGAAGAGCACCAGAGAGCCAGGCCAAGGGAAGGGCAAGGGAGAGCCGAACTGCCTCCCAAACCCTCCCTGCACAATTAACCCTCTCAGCACCAGGAGCTGCAGAGATGCTGTGCCCTGCACTGCTGGACACAGCTCAGCACCGTGAGGATTTCAGCTCTTTGTCAATGCAGCAGACTCTGAGCCATGGACATGGCAGAAAGCTGAGTTAATATTCACACAGAGAAAGCTCATGAGTTGATGTCCAGTCCCAAAGCACAGCCCCTCTGCAAAGAGCTAACATTTAATCCAATATGTGACGGGGAATCCCTTCAGCTGCCTTCTAGAAACATCACAGCCAAGCACCAGTACCTGGGCTGAGAGCAGGTGCTTGTGGAGGTTAGAATGAACTTCCCCAGCTTTGCCCTTTCCAGCTAAATGTTGCCCAGATCTGGCTTTCTTGTCTCTCCCAGATGAAAATCACCAGCTCTAATTTTCCCCACTTTCTCACTTTCAGTTTTATTTTGTCTGTACAAACATCAGCAATAACACCCAAAACATTACTTCAGTGGCAAAGGAACAATAAAGTTCCCACAAACCAGGTGATTTTTCTAAGAGAATCATGTGAAAGGTTGAACATTCAGAGACACCAGAGGCACTTGAGTGACCATCACTGCACCTCCAGGAGAAGCAACCAGGCAAGTCTGGCCGTGCTGCAGGAATGCTGAGCCACACCTCACACTTCCTGCCCATCCCTTCTTTCACATCCCCTCCCCAGCCAGAGGATGAGAAAAGACCTCCAGCACCCACACCACACAGCCCACCAGGATTGTCTCCATCTCTTCTCCAAGCCAAGATTTAGTTTCTTCCTTCCCCTCATCTTCAGAAGACTTTTCCAGATAATTGCTGCTCTTCCATTTGAAATCTCCTCATAACTTCCCAAATGCTTTCATGGCTTGCATTTGTTCTTGTTCCAGGACAACCCTTTAGCTTAAGTAGTTTTCTTCCTCCTCTCTGTTTAATCTCCCTTCTCTCACTGCACTCAGGTCTCTTTTGGTCACTGTTTGCTCCTCCTGCAGCAGGCAATCCTCTCTCTCTCAGGCAATGAGCTCAGCCCCTTCCAGAGCCTTTCCTGCCCCTTCCCGTCGCTGCTGTTCAAAGGGGGAGAGATCTGCAGAGCTCCTGGCTGGGGTCACACACACTGCACTGCTCACACTCACCCATTCCTAGTGGGAAAACATTGCCTGGGATAAGCCTTTTCCAGAGCTGCACCATGCTGGCAGCTCCCCATCCCCTGTGACAGATGAGTGGAAACAACTTTCTCTTCTGCTCTGTCATTTCCAAGTGATGAGGCCCAAGCTCCGAACAGAAATTCGTGTTATTACTCCCAGCGTGCACAGCTCTGCACTCTGTACTATTACATTTCATTCTGCTTCTATTACTTCCCTCGTCAGGATCATCCAAGTGTTTTATTTGTTATATTTGATCCGATTTTCCATTTACCTTCGGGTCTTTAATTATTCTTTCCTTGCAAATTTATTCTGAGTTTTGCATGCCGTTAATGTCTCTAGTTGCATGGATCCTTTATTTCTTTTTTAAAACAGGAGAACTGGGCTTGTCATTTTTTCTGCTCGACTTATGTATTAAAAATCCTGGAGAGAGGACTCATGATTTTGTGTGCCAGTTCTTTTAGGAGTCTGGGTTGGATTATTTGTTCCCCCTGGCTTCAGTGCATTAAAGCTCTTTCAGTTTTGCTTTCACCTTGGATGCTGAAATCTCCATTTTTATAAATCTTATGCCCATTAGTGATCGTCCCTGTGCCCTTGTGTCCTGCAGCAGCCTCTTTATTGAAATCTGAAGCAAAGTGCTCATTTAGGAATTTTTTTCCTGCAACTACTTTTGGTTTTTTTATTTCATCCATTTTGCTTTCTTTTTTGTTTGTGTGACCTAAGATTTTTTATTTAAAATACATTTGTGAGTTGTAACTCAGCTTTAGTTTTGGCAAGTCTCATTTTAATCCTGCAGTCTCTGCACTCTGAGGGAATTTGCTGATCCATCTCTTTCTCTATCCCTTTAGGATTCTCATCCCACCCCTGCCATGGCAGGGACACTTCCACTGTCCCAGGCTGCTCCAGCCCCATCCAGCCTGTCCTTGGGCACTGCCAGGGATCCAGGGGCAGCCACAGCTGCTCTGGGCACCCTGTGCCAGCCCTGCCCACCCTCACAGGGAACAATTCCTGCCCAATATCCCGTCTGTCCCTGCCCTCTGGGAAACCATTCCCTGTGTCCTGTCCCTCCATCCTTGTCCCCAGTCCCTCTCCAGCTCTCCTGGAGACCAGTGAGGCTCTGCAAGGTCTAAGGTGTCCCTGGAGCCTTCTCTTCTCCAGCATCAGGAATATCTGCCATAAATTTGATGGAACAAATCTGTTCCCAGGGTCTGCAGGTGACCATGGCCCCTCTCCCTCTGGGAATACTCCAAACACTACTTTAAACATCACTGGGTAGCTGAAATAGTCAGATTCCCTTCTTCTGTTCTTATTTGGTAACAATAAGAACAACCTTGTTCCTCTGCTCACCAACAGCAAAATCTTATGGCAACAATAAAATAAAAACTGAAACAAGAAACTTTTCTGAGAAATCAGCCACCTTTTCCCCTGCACACGTGGTTCCTGCAGTTGGAGTATTATATAAGTTCAGGTTACTGACAGTGCTATTTAGATCTGACTAAAAAAAGAGCCCTCTGCCAAAAGCTGAGGTTTGTCCTCTGCATTTTTTCTACTTGAAGATTCCTCAGGTGCCTGCAAGTGCAGTGTCCTTGGATGGGTTCTAAGTAGCCCAACCAAACAAAGAAAAAGCAGCTTTAAGGGGAGCCAGTGTTAGAGAAGAGAGCCTGGAGAGTCTTGTTCCACAGGAAGATATTCTGCAGCAAAATAGGACATCCTGCCCCAGCCATCCTCATCCTCTCCTTTGTTTGAGTGCTTCTCCTCTGGTTTGGGTGGTTCGTTTTTGTGTTTTTGTTTTTGATTGGTTGGTTGGTCAGATTTGGCTTGGTTTGGTTTTAATGAGATTCATTATTTCACTGAAATATTAAGGCTAGGGAGAGACAGCAGGACCCACTCAATCTTTGTGTCAGTGGAAAGCATTTCCCATCCCAGTGAAAGTGTTGACATGTCAAAGTCTTTCCCAGTTTCTACTGAGATGAAATAATTTTAAAAACTGTTCCTATTAAAAAGAAGAAAGCATGATATCCCTGAGTTTAGGGCCACACAAACCTGGACCCAGCTCTGGCTTTTCCTTGAGCCAATCCAGCACCTCATGTCCAGCCCAGTCCTGTGTTCCCTCAGGACACTCAGAATTCTGCTGTCCCCAACACTTTTTGGATGTTCCAGGAGACACAGGAGTCTCCTTGTGTTGCACAGAGCTGGGGATGAGACCAAGGGAAGCATGAATTCAGTCGGTGTGGGACTGGGCTGGATGGGAGCAGGGACCTCAGGGAGAAGGGCAGGTCCTGGGAGCAGCAGAAGGGGATTGCTGAAAGGCAGGGGAGGGCCATATAAATAGAGAAACACAGGAACTCACCATTTCTGGTGCCCAGAGATTCCCAGCTCTGGGTTTTCCATATGTGGGATCCTCACTGAGCAGCCATTTGGGGATCCAGTCCTGAGGGATCATCAGCAGCTCCTGCTGCTCCCTGCCAGATACATCCTGCAGATCCCATTGTGGATGTCCCACATCTGAGCCCAGCCCATGACACAAACCTCCTAAATCTCTGTCTCTGGAACAGCAAGTCAGCTCTGCTGCAAAAGGGAACAAGGACAGAGATGAGTTCTTTAAATGAATTTAGTCAAGAAAAGAGTTATAGTTTTTGTTTGAACTGTTAACTTCCTTCACAGTGAAATAATTCCTTTACTAATGAGGTCCAGCCCAACTTATGAAAAGAGAGTTCATTCAGCATTTGTTACTCCTCTGATTAACCAAAACCGTGATTTTAGGCAGTGATTTTTCCCTATCAGACCTCCCACATGTGATAATTAGCCACTCAATAAAAGCGTTTTCTAATGAAATCTAACGTGCACTAATAAAGACTAGATTGGCCTTGACAATGGCACCTTTTGCTCCAATTCATGCAAAAACCACCAGAGGATGATCTCAGGAGCGCAGGGAAGGTTTGTGGGTGCTGTTGGTGGAGTCTGTGGCACCCCTTTGTGTGGGATTTTCTGCAGGCTGCATCAGTGGGACTGAGCCAAAGCAAAGGCTCCATCTGAGAGCTCATCACACACCAATTTACTGCAGGTCCTGCTATAAATAATGCATCCAGTGGGGAACTGAACAGCCCTTAGTGGAGTCATGCACTCAGGCTTCTTCTTCCCACAGAGCCCGAACCTCACGTCTGTGCTGGGGTCATAGAAGAACTTTTCCAAATCACCTTGGTGATTTGGATAGGATAGGAAAGACTGGGATTTAGATCTTATATCTCAGTCAAGATATTTATGTCTCTGCCAGGCTATTCCTTCCTTTATTGTCAAGAAATGCTGGCTGAAAAGCAGAAAGCAGGCAAAAGATCAGTTTAGATGTTCCATGGGGATGAGATGTGGGGTCTCTCTGGGGGTTTCCAGTCACTCCAGCGAGGGCCAGCAGGGCAGGGAGGACAGGAACAGTCACAGGCTGCTCTTGGCAGGGATGGGGATGAGGACTCATCACAACCGTAGTCCAACATCTGCAAGACGAAAAAATTATTGGTCAAAATTGACTTTGAGAAATGGGGTCAAAAGATCTTCAGAGAATCCATTTGAATGCCTTTCCAAGAGAAGGATCCAGATGATCCAGCCCTGCTGCTCTTGCACCGCCTGTGTGGTGAGGATGGCACCTGGAGCTCGTCCCACAGAGCTGTGCAGTCTGTGCCTCTCCAGGTTTTCAGCACAGGGGCGGTTTTAGTGACAGACTGGGTATTTCTGGCTTCTGTTCCACCTCTTCTCTCTCAAGAATCTGAAGAGATCTTGGCTGACACCTTCCCTGCCTTGTATGTTGTTTTGGGGTTTTTTTTTCCCTCCTTATTCTTTCAGTTAACCCCCTCTTGTGTTCCCTCTCAAAACCCTGATGGAGTTTTGGCCTTTCTACCCACAAACATGCCACAGCTGTGTGGGGTTTGTGCCATTCAAGATGAATAATGGGGATTCCTTGGAGTTTTCATGCCTTTTCCTTCTCTTCACTGGCATTCCAACAGTGACACAATTTTTCACTTTTTTTTTTTTTTTTGCAGCCTTCCAGTCTCTAACACAAGCAGCTCTCTCACTGCCTGTTTCACTGGGGGTTGTTTTGGCCTCAAGTCCCCTCCCATCCTTCACAAGGGTAGTTTCATGAAGTTTCTATGGGGCAGGAGAGGCATTTCCCCAGGCCAGGGATGAGTTGTGGATGTGAAGACCCTGACAGCTCCAGGGTGTGAAGGCTTGTGGGGGGTGAGCTGCAAAAGCAAATGGAGTTCTGGTGCATGTTCCATTTTGCCTTCACCCTGGGTGTTGTGCACGTGTCTGGGAATGGAGCAGGGATGTTGGAGCAGGGATGTTGGAGCAGGTACCACGTGCCCAGGGATGGTGTTGATGGCTTTCTTGAGTGAGAGAGAATATTTGAAAATATTCAAACCAGAATCATTTTTGCCCAGCATGGAGTGCAGGGGTGAAACAGAGCCATACCCACATGCAGTGAGGCAGAGCCTGAATACCAGTCAGACATTCAGAAACTGATTTTTGCCAGCTGCTCTGAAGAAAGCCCTTCAAACTCTCCTAAAAACTACCATAAAATTGATGTAGTTCCCTGGGGCCATTGAGATGTGCTCTCCTGTCTGTATGACAGCAAGTTCAATAAGAACATATCCCCTGAGGAGCAGCCTCTGGAGCTGCCCTTGGGTCTGGTTTGAGATGTAGACACGTCAGGGCACCCTCAGCACCCTGCAACTCCCCCTGCCCCTCCAGGCTCCCACCCTACCCATGGCTCTTCCTGCCCCAAGGCTGAGTCCTACAGCAAGCACTGGTTCTGTGGGGCAGGGTCCCACCCTGGGCAGCCTCCACCACCAACTGGGATCAAAATCCAGCCACTGGAAACTTGGGTTGGAGTCAAATCCTGGGTACACCGTGACAGTCCCCAGCTCATTAAGCACGGAAGCAGCAGCCCAGCTTTGTTTCAGAGAGGATTTAGGAAATGTAACAAGCTGTTTTGCTGTTAGATGCTGAAAGGGGAGGAACAGAGCTGTAGTAGTTGTGTTGGTTGTTTTTTGGTTGGTTTTTTTTTTTTTTCCCCGAGTCCCTTTTTATCTTTTGGCAGCCCTTTGTACAATTAAATAGCTCCATGGGGATGCCATATGTTGCCAATAGTTTTACACTTCTCAGTAGTGGGAGGCTGGAACACTTTCCAAATTGACATGATAGGAACCCATTACAAAATTCTTGTCTAAGAGGAACGGCTGAATGTTCTGTCAAGGAACTGAATTAAAAATAGACCAACTGGTATTGTTATCTCCCCTAAAGAATGCACTTGGCATCACCCACAGCGTGGTACATCTGGTGGTACATCTCTGCTCCTGGGAGCCCCAGCAGGAGCCTGGAGGGCTGTAAGGGGTGAGGGGCAGGGCTGGGGACAAACCCCAGGGCCAGAGGAGTGGATATGGGACCTGCCTTCCCTTCCCCACAGCAGGTGAGCAATGTGGTCCTGCCAAACCCACTGCCCTGGGCAGTGTGCTGTCCCACAGATGTCCCTCCTGCCACCACAGAGGACTCCACAGAGGAGCTCATGGCACTGTCTGCACCTGCCTAAGCTCCAGCACCCTCCAGATAAGCGTTTTCCTGGTGTTCTGGAGCACAGGGGTCACCCAAGTGCTCCTTGGGTGTCAAATCCACTTCAGTGCTTTCTGCTGGTCCAGCACACAAAACCTGCTCCAGATGGATTTTACTTCTCTGTGAGGGTGGCCAGGCCCTGGCACAGGGTGCCAGAGAAGCTGTGGATGCCCCTGGATCCCTGGAAGTGTCCAAGGCCAGGCTGGACAGGGCTTGGAGCAACTGGGTATCTCTGCCCATGGTATTTAAGGTCCCTTCCAATGCAAACCACTCTTGATTCTATGATTCTATGAATTTATTTCCTCACCATTTGATGCCTCCAAGAAAATAGCCATTTTTGGCCTCTCCCATCTCCCCCTGATCTTTGAGTGCCTTGTTCTCTGCAGTTTGCTCAGTGACTCCTCTCTGCAGGGCTGGCTGTGCTGTGGGACTCGTGGTGACACATCCAGCACGCAGCTGTGGGCGGTGCAAGGGGGATCTCTCAATAACCTGATAGCAGCTATTAAGTAAATACCACACACTGGAACAAAATGCTTCACTTCAACCTCAAACAGGGTGGGGTTAACTACCAGAACTGAGTTGTTTACCTTGGGCTGAGACGCCTGAATGGGGGGACTTTGAAAATCTGCTCCCATGAATTACTGGTTACCACAAGGGCTTCTGTTCTATGCTAGTGACAGCTTAAATAAGCAGAAGGATTTTCTTTTTGTCTCAGTTATGCCTCTCCTACAATCCCAGAGCATCATTCATACAATCAAAAATTACCAGTGTGCCAGGTACTACAATTGCAGTCAGAGCTGCCCCTTTATTTACTCTGATGCTGTGCTGATATTGAGTTAGTTTACAAAAAAAAAAACCAAAAAAAAAAAAACCAGATTAAAAAGAGCCTCTGTGATTCTTGCTCCAAGTTTTTACTGAGATATAACAAACCAGCAGCAAAATAATCAGGTGGCAATGTTGGGTCAGGGTGAATTGCTGTGGTTTTGGTTGCCTGGCCCTGGGAGTGAGCCATGCCAGCCTCCCTGGATCTCTGGGATGAACCTGCCCTGGGGCTGTGTTTGTGGGCTGGTGGGTACAGGGGAGCTCTGTGGAGAGGAATGGAGCTAATCTAACTGCACAACATCTTAATGGGGTGTGGACACCTCTGTGAGCCCTCTGTGAGCCCAGTGAAGGTGTCTGTGCTTACAGACCTCTGTGGCTGTCTCTGGACCCATGTCCAGGGGCCAGTGCACTTGTGTAAAATAAAACCAGCAGCCTCCACATGATTCAGACATCTGGGCTATTAGAGGGTCAGCTGCCAAAACTGACAAAAAAGGGATTTCTTATGTGTCTGCCAAACACCCCTCAGAGGTCAGTACCTGGTGGGGCAGAGCATATCCAGAACTATGCTATAGCAATGCCAGTTTGAGAAAGTAAAAGTTAGATGATAACATGCTCCAATTTTCTTTTTCCTTTTTGCCATGGGGTCACTTGATCAAACGCCACCTCAGCTCCCTCTCCTCCATGCACCCCACCATGAGCTGTCCCCCTGGTCCCCAGCCTGTCCCCCTGCTGCAGCTCACCAAGGAGCCTCTGAGGGCTGGGGAAGCCTTTGGGTCCCCCATTTCTGGGGGGATGCTGCAAACTCTCTGTGCCTTTGGTGGGAGCAGGTTCATACCCACCTGGCCCCGAGTCAAGTCCAAGCCAACATTTTGCCTTTCAGACAGGACTAAGTGCCTGTAGGCTGGAGGAAATCAGCATTTCAGCCTCTGAGGCCAAATCCAGCCTCAGGCAGGTGCAGATTTCAGGTCCACTCAAAAAGAGACTGGACCTGCCCGCTCTGGCTCCCTTGGTGATGCTGCCAAATTTGAGCTGGGCAGAATGGAGCTCCTGAAGGGCTGCACAGAACTGGAGTAAATTCCCCCTCTTTTTCTTTCTGAGTGTGGCCAGGGAGGATCGAGCCACCCCTGGAGGAGGGAGATCCATTGTCCTTTCCTGGGATGTGCAGAGCTGCTGGACTCACGGAGGGGCTGTGGGGCAAACCGAGCTGTCTGTGCAGGACCTCAGGCTGGATCTTCGAGTTCTGCCTCCTCGGAGGCTCAATGAATCTAGAAAACCATCTCCCCTTGTCATCTGTGCTAAGGCATTCACAGCACCTGCACAAAAGTGCTTTTATGTGTGCTTCATGCATATTGAGAGTTGACATTAAAAGAGGGGGAAAGAAAGAACAATCCATTAGGCTCCGTGCACTAAATCCTAGATTTCAAGCTGACACATCTAAAAATACCTATGATATGAAAGCAGATACAGCATGATAATTATATGCTGCAGGTCTATTGTACCACTGTGTTCTGTATGGGATTCCAGGAGCAAACCAGCCTGGTTCATATGAGGAACCTTGCTGCTGGATGGGTTAATATCAGCAGCATCTCAAAATGCTCCAGACCCTGCACCAGGGCTCTTCAGTGCTGGGGGTTGGTACTGGCTGGCTCTTCCTTGCCCAGGTTTGATGTATTTCTTTGAAGAGTCCTTTTGTGGCTGGTCTGAAACCAGTTTCTTGTGAGAAGTGGTGAGCATCTGTGCCTTCCCACTTTCTGGAGAGATTTCTCATGTCCTTGAATGTGGTAGAAAGAATGTTTATGAAACTGCTGACCTCAGGTTGGCATGGGGGAGGCACCCAGACTCCGAATCATTTAACCAGGGCAAAGGATGAATTTTGTGTGTTTCTGGCAACTTCCTGTAGTTAAAAATGTCAGTGAAAATTGAGATTAAATTGTAGTCTCATTAGTTAATGATTTAATTTTATATAAATAGACCCAGTAAATCATGTTCATTATTGCATAATAACACAATAATATGTTTGTTTGTGTTGAAAATGATCTCCAGAAGATGCACCATCCGTATCCCTGCATATGAACCACCTCCCAGCTTTCCCAGTCTGACTCAGTTGACAACATGGGACACATTTGCCTAAAAATCAAGCCTGCTGCTAGAAATCTGCAGCCTGCCTGAGCAAATATGGAATATCCTCTTCATCCAGGCAAAACAGCAATGGACTGGTTTGGAAAGAGCTGTTGGGGGAGCAGGAAGGAAGGCAGAGCCATGCTGCCAAGTCCCTGGTGTCACCCAAGTGTCCCTGGTGCTGGATCTGTGCTGGCATTTTACAGTTTGCAATGATTCTGGAAACCAAGTCCTGCTCAGGTGGGGTTGGAGAAGGTCCCATCCCTTGGGAAAGGTTCTTTGGGAACCTCTGGCTGGCTCTGCCAGCCTCACCTTCCAGGGTCACTGTGATGATTGTGGGTTTAGCAGGGATCCTCCTGATTAAAGGCTCTATGAAAAAGCAAGTTATTCTCTGTAATTTAAAAGTATTGCCAAGCTCAAATGTTAAAAACTTCTGAGGTTCCCAAACCATGAAACCAGCCAAACTGCCACAAGGTTTTCTCTTTTAATTGGAACTCCTTATTCTCCTTCTGGTTTTTGAGCCTGTGTTTGAGACCTGTTCTCATTTGCAGGGAAAAGTCACAACGAAGCACAAAATCTCTGGGTTTCAGAAGTGAAACCTGAATATCTCTCCATCACGTGTCTCTCTTAGAGATGGGGTTTCTAAAAAGTCAGAAGGGGGGAGCATCCTGACAACAGCCCCAGGGTGGAGCAGGTGCCTCTCTGCTTCCCTTGGGGCTCCTCAGAGCTCTGCCCCCCTCCAGCCACTCCAGAGGGAACAGACCCCAAGGCAGCTGTGTCCTTTCCCAGCCAGAACCAGGGCAGCTCTGCGGGAGGAAATCACTCCCCCTGCTCTCTGAGAAAACCACCTGCATCGAAGTGGGTCAGAGACCTGTGAAGTTCACACGTCCTTGCTGTGCGAGCAGGGGACGTGTGACAGGGAGGGTGTGGATCTCACCTCTGGTGCTGAGCTCTGCTGCCAGCAGGGTGGCCAGGACAGGGGATGTGATTGATATTGGTGCTCAAGGCCAGAATTGCTAGAAAACCCCTCAGGAAGAGCCCCAGAGGAACAGGATCAGTTTAGGTAGTTGCTTGTTGCCTAGCTGGGATGGTCTCTTTTGTGTCCATCCTCTCCTGGCAGTGACTTCTCTGTGTTTTAGGGGCACTAAAAGCAAACGCTACCCAACCACGGTGTTGCACAACTGAGGTTTGAGCCTCTTGGTGTTTCTTCCTGTGCTCAAACCACAGGCCAGGCTCTCAGTTGTGCTTCTGGAGACAAGCAGAGGTTTGCTCCCACAGCCCCAGCAGCTGGGACATAGGAGCAAGGGTTACAGTCCCCTGCCAGGGATCAGAGCCTGCCTCATGTCCCTTTCTTCAGGAAATGGGGGAAAACAGGTCCCAGGTGTCCCAAATCCTTGTCTCCAGCAGTGAATCCTGCATGAGGCAGGGCCATGTGTCTGGGATGATGAATACATGCTGGGAGCATGAGTTGGAAATGAAACCTTCAGGGGCTGAGATGGGCAGTGCCACCCTCCCAGCGATGAAAGGGCTGGAGTGGGATCCTCCAACATTCTGTGGGAAAAGCTGCACCTCTGTGCCTCATCTTCATCCTCCTCCTCTGCTGCTTCTGGAGACAGGGCTCTGACAGGCATTCCTGGGAAAGGCTGGATGAAAGGCAGGAGCAGCAAACCCTAGAGACAGAGCAAGCCCAGATTTGCAGCAGCAGCACCTGCAGACAGCCGAGGTACACAGGGATGGCCCTGGGGATGGGATGCCTTGGCCTTTGGGGCTGCTTTACTATTACAGCTTTTTTGTCAGGCTGCTTCAGCAGCTGCCCAGAGCAAGGAGGCTTTTTCTCCAATTCTTCCCCAGCAGAGACCCCTTCTCTTAGCACTGGCAAGACCCAGGCCTTGAAGAGGAGTCAGGGAGCAAAAGGCTACAAGGTAGATGAAGGCAAAATAATTTCAGTGACTGTGTAACCCTGGCTCTCACCATATGTGCTTTTTCTTGCTTTTCCTCTCAGCTTTCAAGAATCTGTCACAACAGTTTTCCACTGAAACACCTATCCTGGCAGAAACCTGACTTTAGATATCATTATTTTTATTACTAAGGAAATTCTTAGTAATTTCCTAAGAATATACACTGATATAAGGACTTCCCCACTTTTCTGGGGTCACTCACCCTGCAGTGAATCTCCCCATCAGTACAGGTGTGTGTAACACAGAGAGAAAAATTCTCAGGAACAGGAGCTCTGAAATCAGCCCTACCAGGAAATTAGGACAAAGGAGATACTACACCTTCTCTCATCATTTATGAGAGAGAGAAAAAAAAGTTGCAAAGCAGGAAGAGAAAGGGGGTTGTGTGAGTAGCAGAAAAGGAAAAATAATAGGGGGGAAATAAGGAAAAAGAAAAGTGCCTAGAGAAGGAAAAAAAAGAAGGGTAAAGGTGGGGGAAGGCAAAGCCACCTGTCCCCATGGGCGGTGCCTGGGCTCTGTTACTCGATGGCTCTGCAGCAGGTGCTGCTTTTGATCCCACATCCTGCCCCGCTCCAGTTAACACCTGCAGAACCCCTGCCAAGGGCCTCATCCCAGAGTTTATGGCTCCTTCCTGTCTCCAGAGGATGTCTGGGTGTGCAGAACCACCTGTGAGGACGGAGGTGTGCTGTTCTCCTCTGCTCGGGCTGGCTGAAGAGGGAAAGGAGGGAAATTTGGGAGATAAATGGAATAAAAATGCCCTGTGGGTAAACTGCAGAAATCCCGTGTAGCTTGGCTTGCTTTTTATAGGATTAGCTATTCCTCAGCATCATCAGCCAGGGATAGATGTGTCAAACCACCACAGATTACTGTCGCTGTCGAGGTCACCTGTAGGAGCTACTCCGGATTCCCCCTGCTAGCAAAACCCCGAGTCTATTCAAGCAATAGAAAGTAAGACAGGCTGTGACAAATTTCTAAGCTACTTCCCCAGCGCTTATCCCACCTCAGCCATGGATCCCCACCGCCGGTGTGCTGAGCACACGGAGCAGGGGCTGCCAGGGTGGGCACGGCCAACGTTCGGGAAAACAGAGTCTCCAGTGTTTGCCAACAGCAGTGGAAATGATATTTGTTTTCTGATAAAAACTTGGTACTTTGCTCTTTCGCAAGGTACTTTTAAAAGCAGGTACTCTGGCGAGGGATTTAACTCCTTGCAATAAGCTCTGTCCCTGCCTCTGCCCACAGAGATGACACAAAACCTTGTGAATGCTCAAAGAGATCCAGATCCCCTTGCTGAGGGGAAGAAAGGTCCATCCCAAATGAAAGTCATTACAGCTGAAGCTTTTAGGAGTCTGGCAATGACTGTGTCTCACAAAGCATCCCATCCCCGAGGAAAGTGCTGCTGGGCCTGGTGCCTGTCTCTGCTCTCACATCTCCCCGGTGGGAGAAGGAACCCAGAAGGATTTGGGATGTGAAGCCCAGCCCCACGTGGGGACAGGTTCCCTGGTGATTCACATGCTATGGGAGGAGTGCTGGTGCCCAAACCCCTTCCTTTGGCTGAGGCACTAACTAGTTAATCAGAGAAAGTTGACTAGGAAAAAATTATAGTGGTGAGCACTCTTTGCCAAGTGACAGAAAAAAGATGGTGATTCATTTCAGGGGGTAACTGCAGTTCAAAGCTCCTCAGAGAAGGTTAACTACTTGTGACAATATGCCCAGAAATAATTTATTTGGCAGAGAAAAGATAAAAAACATAAAAAGTTGAATAAGCTATTTTTGGATAGCGCTGGTGAGCCAGGACCAAGGAGCAGAATATACGGACAGGGTGGTGGGTCCCACACACAGCTGCACCCACAGAGCACTGCAGGGACGGGCAGGAGCTGGCCCTGCTTGGATCCCTGTCCCTGCAGTGCTCAGCCCTGTCCCCCTCCCACCCTCAGTTGGATCCCTGTCCCTGCAGTGCCCAGCCCTGTCCCCCTCAGTTGGATCCCTGTCCCTGGAGTGCCCAGCCCTGTCCCTCTCCCACCCTCAGTTGGATCCCTGTTCCTGGAGTGCCCAGCCCTGTCCCCCTCAGTTGGATCCCTGTCCCTGTCCCTGCAGTACCCAGCCCTGTCCCCCTCCCACCCTCAGCCTCCCCAGTTTCCACGTTCCATGGTGGGCACAGGGCCAGTTTGCTGGAGAGCCTCGGAGAAAGAAACCTTTGGTCAAGGGGTAAAATTCCTTGGGAAGTGAGAGCTGTCATGCCAGGCAGAGGCAGAGCTGGAGCAAGAGCCCTGTGATTAGTATTCCTAGAGCTCTGTACTTTTTCAGGAGAGAAGCACCTACATTTAGCAGCCAGAGTAAATATCAGGCCTTAATATTGTGTGTTAATAGACTCGCTTCTGCAGCTACTGATGACTGTAGTTTTGGAAAATTTATTGTTGCTATAAAACGAGTCTCTCTCTCTCTCTTCCCTCTCCCTCTCTCTTCTGCTAATTGACAAAGAGGCCCAGTAATTAAAGAACAATAAAAGTTTTCCAGTAATTAGTTTCTGTTGTTTGGTTACAGGCCATCAATTGTTCTTTAATAATACCAATCGTTAGCATGCAGTAGTCAGTGGGCTCTCAAAGGCTTCTGGGGCACAACCACTTACCAACACTACACATTCCATTCCCATGAGGGCATCCTGCATCCAGCGGGAGATTAACCCTCTCCTAGGATGAAGCACTCCTCCCCTGCCTTCGTGTTTTGGGGTAAACAGCTCACATAGCTAATGACCAGGAGATGGCAATTAGGGGAAGGGAATTATCTGTACCTGGGGAGGAGCAGGGGGTAGAGCAGCTCACAGGGCAGGGCTCTGACAGCCTGGGGTTTTACTTCTGCTGGGAGGTTTCTCTTCAGCACCTCCTGCCCTGCTAAAATTCATGGAAAATATTCTTTCAAGGTCTAATTCTGCAGAGGGGAATCCCACTGATTTGAACAGGATTAAAGGATGAAGTACTTGTGGGGGTTCTATAAGAAAGATGGGGACAAACTTTTTGGCAGGAGTTGTTGAAGTAGGACAAAGGACTATGGTTTTAAACTGAATGAGGGTCAATTAAAACTGGATGTAAGGAAGGATTTTTTAACAGTGAGAGTGGTAAAACACTGTCCCAGGGTGGCCAGAGAAGCTGGCCCTGGATCCCTGGAAACGTGTGAGGCCAGGTTGGATGGGGAACACCCTGGGACAGTGGAAGGTGTCCCTGCCCATGGCAGAGGTGGAATCAGATGAGCTTTAAGGTCCCTTCCAAGCCAAACCACTCTGGGATTAAGTGACCACCATACAGGCAATGAGCAAATCCCAGATGATTACAGCTTCACATCTGCCTCCCTGAATGTTGCATTTTAGGCTTGAGGCTGAACTTGTTTGTGAGATTTGGCACCCATCTAGTGAGGGCTGGAGACTCTTGGCCTCTTTTCCCTTGCTGGACCCAGCTGAAGCTGAAATGAGAACAGATCCAGAGAGGCTCCAGGAGAGACCTCAGCCTGCAAAGATTTCAGGCTGTGATCATCCTACTTCAAACTTTACCACAGGATGAGATCCTAGTGAAAAACAGGCGCTGAGGATTCTCTAATGGTGGAAGATCCTACATCCAGATTGTGCCCCTGACAGCTCCTCCTCTCTGCTGCTGGTGCAAGTACCTCAGCATCCAGGTCTCCAGCCTGGACTGAGATCCCAGCCAAGCTCCCTACAACCCACCTGCTTAATTTTGGGACAGATGGATTTGAGGGAATTATTTAATGGGCAAAGAAGAAAGGAAATCCTTCCCTTCCACGAGATCTTCCACAGGCACCTTATTTATACACCTCACTCACAGTTCATTTGCAAGTTGTCTCTCAAATAAAATTCTTGTTTGGTTCTGTGAATGTGGATAGTCTCCGCTGGCACTGGTGTTGCTGGCTTTCTTATCACAGGAGTTCTTTGGAAGCTGTGGCTCCGGGAGCTGGGCCCTGCCCAACAGTGTCAGCCATCAAAAAAAACCCAAACAAAAACAAAAAAACAAAACAAAAAAAAGAAAATCCCCACTAACCAAGCCAATCAACCAACCAAAAACCACCAAACAAACAAAAAAACCACCCCAAAACAACCTGAATCTCAGCATTGCTGAGAAAAGATTAAAAATACGGTCTTCAAAATTCAGAAAGAAAATTTAAAGCCCTTTCCCATCCTTTATTCACACTGAGATACAGATAAATACTCATGGATTGTTTTTGTAAGGCAGAGAAACAGTTTGGGGAGATACAGCTCCTAATTTCTGAATCCTCAGGGTTGCAGTAGAGGGGAATTTTGCAGCACCTCCTCAAGCTGCAGCTTTCCCCTCACATTCACAGCAAGCTGGATTTATTATTTGCTCTCATACTTCATTTTTCACTCCTTGCCTCCTGCAGCAGGTCCAATGGGAGCTGGGAGAAGTTCTCCTGTGGTGTGATCCTCAAGCACACCTGTATGGAGCTTTTACAGCCAAGTGCTCTCAGGGATGGGCTTGACCATGGATGGAATCCAGTGGAAGCTGCTCCCACGGGACAAAAAGGATCCCTGCTCCCAAGCTGGAGTCCTCCCTGGCCTGGAGGAGCTCCTGCCCTGCCTCTGCCTGTCTCTGCTTTCCATCAGAGAATTCCTCACGTGCCACAGCTGAACTGCCTGGTAGGCTCCCATGAAAAAAACTTGATTTTGCCTAATCAGAATTTTCAGACATTTCCTGGAAGATTCCCAAAGAGCACTCAAACCCTTCAGGAGCCTGGATCCTGGGTATGATTCCTGTCCATAAATAGCCAGGCTGAAGTTCAGTTAAATAATCGTGGTATCCAAGTGTGTGGCCCCTGCCAGAGCTTGGCAGAGCCTTGTCCCCCTGAGCCAGGCACAGCCACTTGTGCTGGGGTGGCTCAGCCTTCCCTTGCTCTCTCTGGCCACCACTTCTGCCCAGCTCCTCTTCCTCACTGTCCTTTGGCTCCTCCTTCTCTTCCCGGGCACACTCTTGTCCCAGGAGGTGCTAAAGGACATCAGGCCAGATTTCCACAGCACTCCAAGGTTTGGGGAGGAGCTGTGGAGCTGCAGGGAGATGGATGAAATGTGGGAAGTGCCATGAAAGGCTCCCAAGGCTGGTTCATCTCACTGCAGGGCAGGAGGGAGATGCTGCTGGGGCACACAGGGTCACACACACTTGGCTCTAGTGCAAATGAATACCCAGCAAAACCCATCTCCCACACAGACCCCAAAACCTTCTCCATGCAATCCTTGGCAGTGGATTTGCCTGCAGTGGGTCCAGGTGAAGCTGCAGGACTGCACAGGGAGACCTTGTCCATAAAAACCTTTCAAATTAGTTACAACTTCTCCCCTCCTCCTTCCAGGCTTCCCTTGGTCCCCACCTTGTCACAATCTTCTGAGGGACCTGCTGGTGTCCCCAGGGCTCTGGGCACCTGTCCCAGCCTGGAGATCACTTACAGGTGGACACCAGGAGCTTTCTGGAAGGACCACCCAGAAATGAGCCCAGGGCCACTGCAGGGCACTCTTTATCCTCCCTTCCTGCTCCAGCCCAAAGAGTGCAGAGGTCCTGCTGACCCCTCCCAAGGGACTGAGCTGCTCTCCCTCAGCCATGGGAGACTCTTTAAGCACCTGCTTTCCCATCTGTCTCCTACATATTCTGGATTAGACAGGAGCTGACAATCATAAGCAGAGAAACAACTCTTTTGGAGCATCATTTTTTCAAGGATTCAGTCCAGCTCCACCACAGTTGGTGCTAAGGCAGGGAGCCACCCAGCACGAGGGATAAATCTGGAATTAGACCCTTCCTTGTTCTAAGATGGATCAACCCACTAAGACTTTTTCTCTGTTTGTCCCTGTTTTCCTCTGTGGCATCAGATTTTGGGCCTCTTCCAACAGCTCACTAATGGAAAAGATATAAATGCAAGGGAACATGGATTATATAGTGATGTCTCTGCTTTTACCCACCTCCCCTAATGCTCCCTGGGAGGGAGCTCATCAGAAATGGGGGATGCAGATTCTCCCTCAGGCGTCTTAGCAGCAACATCCTCTTCTTCTATAACAACACAGGTACCTGCTTTAGCAAAATGTTGAGTAGCCTCAAATCCTGCTGCAAGCAGGCAGGATGGGGAGCAACTTCTGCTGCCTGAGACAGGGCCCTGCATGAAGCCAGGTGCCTGCCATCACTTCGCCCCTGTATTTTTTCAACAAGAGGGATCAGTGTTATCAGAGACATTTTGCACAAGCAGTTTGGTCTGTTCTGCCTCTGGCAGAGGTAGGGAGATCTTAGAGACTCAGATCTTTTCTCCTGATGCAGCCCTGGCTTAAATCTGTACCCCATCCTTGGCATTAGAGACTGCAGAGTGAAGGAAGAGTTACCTATGTGTATAAAGAAATAATTCTCTATTACCTGCCAGTCTGGAGGATGTGACATCTTCCTGTGGGCAGGTTGAGTCCATGCACTCCTCTCTACATCTTTATAGAATTGCAACAATTTCACGATTATAAACCGCAGCTGATTATAAGCCGTACTTTCGTTCACAGTGAGGATCCACGTGCAACTTTCACAAAGTTGCCGATTAGTAACAGAATCGCGGGATCGCGGGGTTTACTGGCTCGGCTCAGGGCCAGGCGGGCTCAGCTCGGGGCTGCTGTGGGCTCGCACTTCTGTGTTGGCAAATTTCTGAACTTCATTCATATATTGGCCACTCCGGATTATAAACTGCACTTCTGGGTTCAGACCAAAATTTTAGTCAAAATGGTGTGTCTTGTAATCATAAAAGTACTGTATTTTAATCTCTCTTTAGTCTGAAGGGAACAGGTTGAAAGGAGAAAACTTTGGTGCATGAAGTTATTATTTCATATGATCATGGAGTGTCCTGAGCTGGGAGGGACCCCCAGGATGAGCCAGCCCAGCCCCTGTCCCTGCACAGACACCCCCAGAACCCCACCCTGAGCATCCCTG
>PYHW01009629.1:1048833-1089542 GCA_013186435.1 Turdus rufiventris
GCTCCTGGAGCTCTGGCAGCCTCGGGGCCGTGCCCGTTCCCTGGGGAGCCTGGGCAGTGCCAGCACCCTCTGGGGAACAACTTTTCCTGATGTACAACCTAAACCTGGGGTATTTATCAATATGACAAAGTGATAACTATCAAAATGCTGTGGGAAAAGCTGGCAGGACAATCAGGGCATGAGAAGCTGCTGGCTCAGTGCTGGGGGGCTGCAAAGGGGTCACATAAAGATTGGCTTTCCCTATTCTGTTAAAATGAGCTTCCCAGTGTCTGGCTTTGGCTCGGCTGCTGGAGTCCTACAAAAGGCTGGACACATCCTCAGAGTGCGCAGATGTGGTGGAAAGCCAGGGGAGGAATGTTTTTGGCAAAACCTGAGGCGTATCAGACAATCCATTTCTGAGACATGGGTCTTAGGGAAAATAAGTGTAATTCAGAGTGTTTGAAGCATCTCCTAATGCTTTTTCTTGTCATAGCTCAGAAATGGCTTGGCCTAGAAACTTCAGATTTGTTTAATTCAAGAGCCCTTGACGTAATCTAGCACAGATGAGGGCTTCTGAGAGGCTGCAGTGCTTATTTGGAGTTATTCTCTTCTGAATTACAAATATATTAGTGTTTCACGAGCAGCTGTGACAGTGAAAAGTTAAGACAGGCTTTCCAGACTTTGTAAAACAACCTTGGAGTCCTTTTCCAGGATCCCTGTGTCAGACTTGTTTCGCCCACAAAAACAGGGCAGCAAGGTCTGCTGAGAAGCTCTGGAAACCAAAGCCTGATATCTACATCTCCTCAAACCTGCTTTTTTCCTCAGCTAACAGGGAATTCCTTTCTTCTGACTTCAGTGCCCCACTTTGGTGTCACTGCTCCCTTGCCAGGTGCATGCACGGCATCATACCAGAATGGTTTGGGTTATAAGGGACCTTAAAAAATCATCCCATTCCACCCCCTGCCATGGACAGGGACACCTTCCACTGTCCCAGATTGCTCCAAGCTCCATCCAGCCTGGCCTTGGGCACTGCCAGGGATCCAGGGGCAGCCACAGCTGCTCTGGGCACCCTGTGCCAGAGCCTGCCCACCCTCACAATTCCAATTTCATCCTAGTATCCCACCCATCCCTGCCCTCCAGCAGTGTGGATCCATCCCCCCCTTGTCCTGTCCCTGCAGGCCCTTGTCCAGGAAATGCTTTGACAAACAGGTTCAATGCTCAGGCAGAACCCAAATCCCTTAGGAGCCCTTCTCAGGGATTGCCCACCTCTACTCCCCTGCCAAGCCTGTGCCACCTTCTTTTCATGCCCAAGGGTGGGCTGAGTTTCACTCATCACCCACATCCCATTTCAGAGAAACCTAAATAAAACTAAAACGTGTCAGACAACTCCTGGCAACAATTCATCTTAGAGGAGTGAGTGAGCCAGCATGAAGTTTGGGAAGAGATCTATTTGCAATAATACAACTGGAAAAAAAAAAAAAAGAAAAACGTACTGAAATTCATTTCCTCTCTAATGGCCAGGGTGGCTGGGGAAGCATGGAGTTTTTTTTATTTTATTTTATTTTAAATAATTATCAGAGCTAAGGAGAAATGTTACAGACAGGGTGTTAATTAGACCTGATATACTTGGGTATATTGCATTTCATCTGGAGAGTAAATAACCCCAGCAGATTTGAGTCCTGCTGGCGGTTGGCCAAGTGCTGCACAGGGATTATCTTTGAGGGTTAAAAGTAGGCCAGAGAGCTAAAAGCACCCTTTCACCAAAGGAGAAGGCCAAGGCTCCAGGTTAGGAGTGGTAGGCCAAAGCTCTGGGATAATCAGATTGAATTCTTCAGCATAAAGTAGACTAAAAAGGAGATAAACCCCAATTGCCTCATTTCTGCAAGCAAGGAGGGAGGTGAATCTGGGCCCTTTCTCCCGCTGGAAGGGAAATGTGGCCTGATGTTGTTTGTGTGATCAGCCCCAGCCTGGAGCTGTGGGGGCTGAGGGGGCCCAGCAGCTCTGCCAAGGAATCCTGGGGCAGCACAGACCCCACAGCCAAGGGGACAAAGGTGCCACCACACCTCTGAGCACAGGGAAGGTGCTGGACCCCAGAAACCTGGGGGGTTGAGCTTTCTGTGCTTTCTGACCCCCTGGAGAACACTGCTTGTGACCTGGGGCCTTGGAGAAGGCTCCAAATTTGAGTGATGGAGTTAAAGTAATGGGTGTGCAGTTAGAATAAAAGTGTGTGATTTCATATGGTGAAGGGTTTGGAATTTGGGGGTTTTACAATGTAGTAATAGGTATGGGACAAGATGGGGGATTTTGGGTGGTGTCTCTTCCAGTGTTCATCTTCCTTCTTCCTAGTTTCAGGCAGTAGTTTCTGGTTGGACAGTCAGTGCAGCACTGAGGGTCATGGGGATTTGGTTATTGGGTCAAAAGTATAAATAATACAGGTGTTAATTCTCTATTGGACTGTTTAGCTTGAAGAGACCTTGTAGCAGCTGTATCTGTCTCTATTTTGCTTGCGGGTAACCAGAAGTGTTACTGAACTCTCTGTACTTTAGATATGATTTAATAAAGAACCGAGCCTGAACACGAGAAAATTCATTTTCTTCGTGTGTTTTTTAATCCTGGTTCTGAGTGAAGGCAGAAGAGACTCCAGACAAACCACTAATTAAGTGGTGCAAACACCACCCCATTACAGGAAGAGACATCCCCATGGAGAGGTCACCCCAAAAGCCTTCTCAGAGCTCTCACATGCCGTGTTTGTGACCCTGAGGGGTGACAGTCATTCCCTGGGGACAAGACCCTGTTTGGGGTGAGATTTTAGAGCAGCATCCACCAGCCAGCTTACACTCTACAGGGATTTAGTTCCTCCTGAGCTTCTCCTGTAAAGCCACACCTGGAAATGAAACCCAGAGGTGAGGTTTTAAATTGACAGGAAACAGCGGAGTCCTACTTGGTGCCTGTGGTGCAATTGCTCAGAAATTGGGGGAGCTAACCCTGTGCTCCCCCAGGATTTATCAGAGAACCACAGAATGGGGAATCTAAAAGAGGTGTCATTCCCTCCTGGGGCCACTTCTGTGCAATTATCCTCAGTCACTGGAGAGGAATCTGGGTCCCTTCTCAGCATTCAAATGCATTTCAATTGAATTAAGCTCTGTCACAGCAATCCAGTCATCCTATCACCAAAGTCCAGGAGCTTAAAAAATCATCTTGTTCCCCCTCCTGCCATAGGGAGGGAAACCTTGCACTAGACCAGGTTGCTCCACCAGCCTGGCCTTGTTTACTGCAGGAGTGATTGATGGATTGAAAATCAATGAAAAAGGTGCAAATAAATGTAAAAATGAGACCTTCTCAGAGCCTTCAGGAAGCAAAAGGAATTGAAGGAGGGAAAGAGGACCTGCCTCTGGGTGAACAGTCATGTCCCACTCTTCATCTGCCTCCTTACTGCCAGCAAGTTTTGAATGTAGAAAATTACTGCTGGAAAAAATCAAGTTTCAAAACTTTTCAGCCTGGAAATGAGGGAGAAATTAATTTTTGTCCTTTTCACATGGGAGCATGACTTGTAAATCACTTGGAGAGCTATTTCAGGGCAGGACTGGAGTTCAGTGATAGGATGGCTGGATTGCTGTGACGGAACTTAATTCAATTAAAATGCAGTTGTATGTTGAGAAGGGACCCAGATTCCTCACCAGTAAGTGCAGAGAACTGCACAGAAGAGAATTACACCATTTTATGATCTCAGCTGTGAGTAAAGCTGCTCTAACCCTCCTGTGCCCACAAGTCATGACTGTACTGGTCCCACAAGGATGCCTTGGTTGGAGAAACCATGGGAAAACCAGCTTGCTAAACAAGTCAAAGAACTGGAGAAGAGCACAAACATCTAAACATCTCCATCCACTGCAGTGGGGATGAGAAGAGCTCACTGGAGAATGAGTCTCTTTGGTGTCTGTGGTTCCTGCTGTCCTTAACTGGGCTGGAAATCTTGCTCATGTGTCCTAGACTTCATTTAAACCAATACTTCCAGTTTGGATATTCTCCTCCATCTCTGATGTAGTGATCCTTTGGAAATGAGAGGGGAGCGAAGCCAACCCAAAGGGAGGAGCAGATACCAAGGATGAGCTTTGCATTTATTGAGGGATCAAGCCTAGGAAATTGTTTCCTTCCCACATGGCTGCTCGTAATTCCCCTTTGGAGACAGCTCATTAATGCCCAAGAGGCTTCAGTGCCATAGGTGGATGAGAAATAACAGCAGAGCAGCTGTTAGGAGGTCTCAAAATACATAATGCTTCCACATAATCATTACTTCTAAAACTGAACAGCGATTTGGAATGTTAAAATTTGGGAAAATAAATTAAATCTAGTTTCAGCTATGGGAAAGGCCAAACCTCAGTGCAGGAGGACACCTACACTGTTCCTAAGAGCATGGCTGATCAGTTCAAGAGGTGTTTGTTATTTAACCATAGGAGACAATATTGCTAGAAACAAAGGATTATATCGATTTCTTTACATCTCTTAATTGAATTTATTTTACATATTTCTTTGTCTTTTATTCATATATTCAGATATAAAAATATGTATTTATATTTATTTATAACATTGCTTCATCCTGCATCCTACCTGTTACATCTCTTCTTCAGGATAACAATCCTATACAAAACTTGATTTTTGTGATAGTTTTCTGAAACCACCATGATTTAATCACAACCTTAAAATTAAGAATATAGAAGTGTTTTCCTGTGCCTGGTGTTGATGCTGCCTGTGCCCAGCACTGCTCCCTCCAGCTAAAGGGAGCAGCTGTTGGTGCTAAGTGGGGCTAGAAATGAGAAAGCAACACATCTTAAATGACAAAATCTTTTTAATTGTCTACAAGAGACTAAACTATTCATCACAGAGAGCTGTTCCTAAAAGCCCCAAACTGAGGTGAAGAGGTGATGGATGAGGAAGCACAGAGAAGAATAGAAAGCAAACAGCAACAAAGAGATTTAGGGGCTTTTATGAGTGGTTTACTCAAAACTTTCACATGTGAGCCCTGACTCAGATGCTGCTGGGGAGCACTGGGTGGGTTCCAAAGAGCCAGCCCTGAAAACAAGGATTTTAGCAGTGTCCACATGTGGGGGACAAGGTGTTTTATTGCCCAGTGTTCTAAAAAGGCTCCATCCTTTAAAATATAAGGGGAAAAATAAATTATTAAAGGGGTTAGTTCTCCAGTTTTGTCAGGTGTGTGTGATTCCCTCTCTTGGATACCAGGTAGGTGGAAGCTACTGATTATCTGTAATTTTGGGGCTGTTTTACATCTTCTGAATTCGAGGTCAGGTGATAATACCTGGTTCAGAGAAGGGAAAATTAGGCTGCCATGTGTCATTTAAAAAAGAGAAAAATTAGGAGATGTAGCATTTAGTTTGGGAGTAGAGAGCAGAGGGGATAACTTGTTCAGTAAAAAGGCCATGGAAGGGAAGAGGCCTCTGAAGAGTATCAGGGATGTTTATTCCCTGAAGCGTGCAGTTTGGAAGAATTCCTGCAGCCAGCATGCAAAGCTCTCTCTGCTGGTACTGTCAGCCACACATCAGGCTACTACAGAACAACTAGTACTGTTTGCAGGTAATCCAAGTGTAGAAAAAGTTCTCCTGATTAAGGAATTTGGGGCATCTAGTTAGAGAAAAAAAAACAAATTCCATGTGACTGAGGTGTCCAGTCATAATAAAAAACAGTCAGAGAAAAACTACAGCTGAGGTTGTCTGTGTGTCCAGCCAAACACTCCAGTGTGGTTCGTGTCCAAAAGGCTTCTGGCCATACCAGGGTAACAGAAGTGACTTCAGAGTCAGTGCCCACTTGATGCCAGACAGGTTTGCAGCTTTGCTCAGTGCTAGAAAACTCTTCCTCCTGTGGCCTGCCTTGGGTTGGCACTTGGGGCACGCTGTGGCAGTTGGGCTAAAATCAAGTTTTTCCATAATAATCTATTTGGAAAGAATGCTCAGGAGATGCCACTGGCTGCTGGAGATGGACCAGGAATGGGATGGGACAGGAGCATAAGCACAGGTCATTTAGTGCCCACCTTTGCTCAGTAGGAAGCAATTCCACTTTGCTTCCATTAGATTCAGGATGCAAATAAAGAAAAATGAAGTCAGCTTTCAGATTCCTGGGGATAGATGACATTCATTCACTCTGGCATTCAGCTGCTTCTGTTGTTTACATTTGATGCCTCTTATAAAGACACTGTTTCTGATTAAGGAGAAATATTTTTCTAAAGGTTTGCTTAATTTTTCACTTCAAAGTCAGTCTTTAAAAACCTTTCTGCCATTATCAAGCCTGCAATGGTTTCATCCTAATCCCTCTTACTCTCTCCATACTTATCCTTTGCTGAAGGGAAATGATAAATTTTTTTCTGACACGGAACTCGGATCCAGTGCTGAAAGATAAGCTGTTTCAAAATAAAATCATGGATTTCAATTTCAAGCATTGGCTAATATTGCCATTTTTATAGATCCTTTCCTACTGCAGATTGAACAAAGCATATTAGCTAAAAGGCCTTCTCCTGAAATAAGAGCTCATACTTTTCTAACCCTCCTTCTTCATTCTGAGTTTCCACTTCTAAGCATTGTCTTTCTATAGTAATGAACATCCAGAGACCAAGCCCAGCTTTATAATTAAAAATTCAATCAAAAGTAGGTCTGGGAAACTACCAGTAGGTGAGAAAGCTGTAGGTAAACTTAGGTTTAATTGGTAGCTGGGTTTTTTCTAAGACTATTTTAAGGTGCATAAAGTTTCTCTTTCTTTAAAACTGGCTCTTATATTTTGTCAGCCACATTGACAAAAAGAGATTGAAAAAGGATGCATGAGTGGCCCCTCGCCTCCCCCAGCTGGGAGCTGAGTTTGTCTCCATCAAATACCAGCTCATCTTCTAGTAACCAACAAACCCCTACTTTCTCACAGGATAGGAACTTAACAGAAGGGCCCTACTGTAACACTAGATCTAGGGCTTCCTAAATAGAGAGACTGTTTCCCCTTAGGGAGGTTCCTACGGCAGGGATGGCTGGAGGAGTTGGCTTTGTGAATGCCCCACTGATGGCATCTGAGGTTTGGGGATTTAAAAAGGAGATAGGAAATCTGGTAGAGGACCCAGTGGGCATATCCAATCAAATAGACCAGTTCCTAGGTCCTAACATCTATACCTGGAGTGAACTCCATCATTAACATTCTTTTTAGCCCTGAGGAGGTCAGAAGGATCTGGACTGCCAGGATGTGGATATAGGAGAGAGAATAGGTTATGACCTCCTGATGACCACAAAATGCCCCTAGTAGACCCTGGGTGGGATCCAAACCAAGAAGAAGGAAGGAGGAACATGAAGGACTCCTGGTCCCTCATGGTTAGGGGAATAAAAGAATCCATCCCCCAAGGCAGCAACACAAAACTAGCATTTGATGGTGTACAGGAGAAGGATGAGACTCTAGTGGCCTGGCTCAACAGGTTGAGAAGGAGCTTCCAGCAATACTCAAACATAAATCCTGGACGAGCACCCAGCTGAAATGAATGGCCCAGGAAAACAGCGCCTTTAGTGAAAATCAGCTTTGGGTGGGGAGCTCAGGGGGTCACACACACCTCTGCCCCCAGTGGACAAGCCAGAGGAGAGGGAAGGCAGCTTTACCTCTTCAGCAGAGCTGGAGCCTCCATCCTCACAGGAATCCTTACAAATACAATGTCTATTTGTGGTCAAGGGATGTCATGTTGGTTGGGTGCAGTGGTTCACGGCGACAGGACAAAGCAGAATGGTAAATTCGTTCTCTCCACTGCTTTCCTGACCTGGAACACTATTCTCAGTTCCAGATGTTATTTGGGCTCGTTGTTTCAGGAGTTTTTAACTCTGAATAGTGTCCCATGAGCACCTGCAGTAGCATTTCATTTTAACGGCAGCAGTGGAGGTGGCCGGGGATACAAAGTAGGTACTAGAACAGGGGAAGGGACAAACAACTAGGAGCGGTAAGGTTGGGCATGGATACAAAGTAGGTACTGGGACAGGGGAAGAGACAGGCAGGTGGGCATGGTTACAAAAAAAAAGTACTGGGACAGGGAAAAGGGACAGCCGGGGACATTAACAATTTATAAACATTAGCAGCACATAGTGAATACAAACTACAGTTAACTGGGTAGACATATACAAATAACAACAACTGGGTGAATTAACATAAATAATTCAGTAACAATTCACCTACAACAGCAGGACCATGCCAAACCACAGCCTGCCATTAAGAGTCCCTCAGGTCACTGGCACAGGGTCCTGCCCACCTGGAATAATGGAATATCCTGAGCTGGAAGTGACACACAAGGAGCAGTGAGCCCAGCTCCTGGCCCTGCACAGGACAGCCCCAAGAATGCCACCAAGTGCCTCAGAGCACTTCCCCAATGCTTCTTGAGCTCTGGAAGGCTTGGGACCACTTGTCCATGGCTACAGTCACTAAAAGCATTTCCATCAGTCTCCAGCTACAAAATGTGATTAGCAGCACCATATTGCAAATCCAGGTGGGAAATAGTCCTGGAAACTCACAGCCACGCTGGAAGCTCTTTTCTTTAAATCCAAGTACAGCTGTGGCCAACACCAGGGTTGTAAAAATCTGGGAAAATCCTGCATTGCTGGGAGTTATCCTGGTGGATGTTGTGCACCAAGAATTTTGTGTAGCTCTGAGGAACACCTCTGCCCACAAAACCTTCTGATGTCCCCAAAACGTTCCTCCAGGAGGACAAGAGGGTGTCTTAGTTAAAAGAGGAGTGCCAATGGGGGTGTAACCAGTCTGTGTACTCTACTCCCCTCTACCATTTTCTGACAAATTGTTGGTGATGGGTCAGTACACCCCTGCCCCCTCAGGCTGTGAGCTGGGTGTTGGATGAGAGAAGGAAGGGGACGCAAACCATGCAAAGCAGGGCAGGGTTTCTTTTTCTTCACAAAGAACCCAGCTGTGGTAACTCCTCCAGGGAAGCACCAGCACAGTCCCAGCCAGCCTGAGGGGTTCTCTGCTAAAGGGACATCGTGGGCTCAGTGGCACCAGCACAAGGGGCAGCTGCAACCACTGAGAACATCAAGGACTCCCAGAAATACCCCATGGCTGACATGATTCCATCATTCCATTGTGAACCCCCGCTCTGGCCTGGGGGAGGTACTGAACATCCTGCCTGAATCTGAGCTGATATAATCTGGATGTTTGGGGTCAGAGGACACCACCACCACCAGTGGATGGATCCAGAGGAGCAGCAAAACTTCCACAGGATCACTATTTTCAACAGGACTGCAATCACGACTTGATAGGACTGTGATCACCACCCTGACCAACAGCGTTGTACTCTGAATTTGTGGTTTTTTCTTGTATCACTGCATTTATTGTAATCTTTCTATTAAATTGTAACTCTGACCTTAAATCTGTCTCAAGGTATTTGTGTGGGTTCATTTCTCCCCCCCACCCCCCCAGTTTGCTTTCAAAGCAGCACGAAGGTCTTTACCAGATTTTTCAGACTTTAGCAGTGCTGAGGTAGGCAGAGAACAACCCTCAGACCCCAGAAAAATCATATACTCCCTAATAAACTATGGAATTTGGTGTCTGACCAGGAATTTGGACCCATGTGGTGGACAGAGAAGAGGCATGAAGGACAGGGGGGTTGCTGGTGGCTTCAGCTTTTCCCATGGAACTTCATATTCAGGAGAATGTGAGAAACATGGCTCACTCTTTAATAATTTTTATATTAAAGCTTAATAAGGGATAAAAAGGGACAATATCCAGTGCTGGGATGTTTGGCAGTACACCAAAACCACACCTTTAGCTTTAAACAATGTTCTCTATATACTGTTACATGCATATTCATAAGAGTATAAACATATTCAAACATTCCTGTGAGTTTAGGTGTTTTATTAAGTCTTTTGCTTAGTTTTAACCTTTGACTTGTCTGCATGCCATCTCTCAGATTAAATCGATATTTTTTATTTCTTCTCATGGTTCCATCCTGTTGTTTTTACACTCCCTGATAACAATGAGTCAGTAAATTGGGTTCTGGTTTTTGTCACGATTTTCTTATCACTCAGATAGTCTACAAATGTGAGGAATCACTTAATTTTCTTACACTATTCTCTGAGTTACATGAGTAAAAGCATTTTAACATGACATAGTTTCTATTTTAATATGCTATGGCCTAAGATATATTTGTCAAATTACTATTTACTATTTATATAAGCTATACAAGGGCATACATAAACTCACAGATTATACTATACCAAAAAGCAGTTAAGGGGAAATATAAATTATACCATATCAACATCTTTGTGATTAATAATAATATGTAAAAGCTAATACATAAATGCAAAAGCCAATACTATATTGTTATTTATAACAAAAGGTAAATCAATGAGGGTGCGATGTCAGGACTTTCAGCTGCTGGTGTGGAAAATGAAGTGTGAAGCCACAGAGTCATTGAAAGCTTATTTACTATGGAGGTGCTTGCACAGGAGACATGGGTGTACCATGAACCCCCTTGTCCCTTATTCCAGTGTCCATCCTTACCCACCCTAATTCGTGCTCTGTGTTCCCATCTTTGATCCAAATTTTCACTGCTGATCAGAGTGATCAGCATTGATCACTTTTATCAAGCAAATTTTGTCAGAATCAATACATTCCTAACATTTAGATGAATCCTAAATATCTGATTTTTAAGAAGTGTCATCCAGAACTCCAAGCCCAGGGCCAGTCTGATGTTAATGAGTTCTGAATTGTTGCTTTCAAAGCGTGAAATTGGTGGTGATATCTCAAGACTGAAAATGATACACACGCAGGCAGCAAGCCCTGTTCAGTTTGAGAGGGGAGTTATGTTTCACAGCATTGATTGTTGTGTTTTGTACATAAAAACCTCTGTAATGACACCAGGAGGGGTTTGTCCACTTGGGTGACTTTTGGGTTTAGGGGTTATAACCATCAGTTCATCTTCGTTTCCGCCACACTCCGTGTTTTCTGGTAACCTTTGGGAATTGTTCACTTCAATTTTATTCAGCAGAGACAAAATGCTAATCTGCTGGCACTTCACAGGGTGAGGGAGAGAAGGAGGGGAAGGAAGGAAGACCTATGTGATCTATTCATTCATTATTCCACGGCGCATGGGAAGTCATCTCTTTACATGACTGACCTGCCTGGGTTTGATTACAACACACAGCTAACCTTTTCCAAATCTGCTTGTGTCATACAAGAGAAGGGTTGAAGGCTGTTGCCATGGCATTGAGGTATCTCTTGAGAAAGAGGAAGGGGGAAAGAAAGAGAGAGAGAGAGAGGAAATGATGCTTCTTTACTTCCTAGCCAAGTATAAACAAGAAACACACGCACATGTTTTTGTTTTGGAAGAGCTTTCAGCTTCTTATCGAGTCTCATCTCTCACTGTATTTCCTTGGGAAGGGAAGGAGGAATTGTCTGCTTCGCAGATCAGTGGCAGGGGGGTGACAATTGGAGGGAGGGAAAAAAAAAGTAGAAGAAATCAGTCTTGCCACTATTCATGATTTATTCATGAGACACGTGAGTTTTGCATTTAAATGTGACATTCTCATGATCTCGATATTGTATATGCAAATCTAAAAATTTCTGCATCTCTCCACATGCCCAGCTTAAGTCTCGCCTCAGATCCACAGCTCTGCAAATGTAAAACCAGAGAGGTTCACGCAGCTTCTGCTTCTCTCCCTGTTAGTTCTGTGCCTCAAAGACTGGAAGCAACACCAAACTGCTCTTAATAGCAGAGCTATAATTTAGATGTCATTGTTTTTTAATTTTTTTTTTTTTCTGATAGTGAACGCTCGTAGCAGGAAATTACCTGTAGGTTTAACTTTCTGAGGTCCTGCCTTGCCTGAGCTTTCCAAGCCGTTTCCTCCTAAGGCAGATCACTTGGGATCAGCACAGAGCAGTGAACAAAGTGAACAAAGAACTTACACCATGAGCAGTGCCTGCCTCAATGCTCCTACAAAAATGTGTCAGTTGTCAGTCAGTAAATGGGGAATGATCTTGTTTGCAGGTTTTTAATTAAGACATGATTGATAGAGTTAAAACAAAAGCACCAACTAAACCATCACTAAAGGTGATGAGGCTTTGAGCAGCCTGGTCTGGTGGAAGGTGTCTGTGGCAGGGGGGTGGAATGAGATGAGCTTTCAGGTCCTTCTAAGCCAAACCATTCTGTGGCTCTGGGAAATGTGCTGATGTAGAGAGGACAGGCTCAGTTTGGGACAAGACCTGAACCGTGGTGACATCTCTGTCCCCAGCCAAGGCTCTGTGAGGGGTGAAGGCAGGACTCTGCAAAGCCACACAAACCCAGCTCCCAGCTAGCCCAGGACGTCCCAACCCCTGCCCAGGAGAGACCTCTGGGCCAGTGTTTGCAGGAGTGATTTGTGTAGGGAAAACTGTTCTGGGGCTCTATGTCACTGCAATTCTGCTTCATGATCTTCTTACTTACTGAAACAACCAGAGAGAAGTTTTTTATGTTTTTGGATCAGCTCTAATGCAAATATTTCTCAGTTATTAAGGAACAATCACAGCATTCATTGATAACAATGAAATTTGTAGGTTTTATAGCACTTCCCACATTCATCACTCAGCACCTGTTTTCTTGTCATATTGAAGCCAGAGCTTGCTGAAGTTGATCACCTTGTGTTCACTTTCTGAGGTCAGGGCCCATTTCAGCAAAATTCTTCCTATTGGTTTCATTATTTTAAAGCCATAAATGTTTTCTAGCTATCCATATAGCCTGATATCCCATCTCCAACAATGACAGCCTCAGGAAACTGGAAAAGAGACAGTGCTTGTAATGAATGACATTTCACAAGGTGTTATCTTACATTTAGGAAAATCTGGATATAGGGACTCCCTGATGTCATGTATTCAGGTCCAACTAATTGCTTTCAAGAATTTGTTCCTTTCAAACCCACCAGCACATTTGCTCCCCCAGCACAGCAATGAGTGTCACAATTTGGTTTCCTATGGGGTGGACAACTTAAGTTTAGATAATTTAATGTTGTTGATGCGTACTGTTTTTTCCATTACAAGAGTTAATAAAATAGTTGTTCCTGAGCATCCTTCTTCACCCTGCTCCTGATTTTAGGATCCTGTATCAGAACTCCCTCAACAGTCTCATCTCCAAACAAAAATTCTTATGTATCTATTTATCCTATTAGGAGCTGCTCCTATGGAAGCAGCTCACAGCTCTAAT
Organism: Turdus rufiventris; assembly: GCA_013186435.1. Lineage (NCBI taxonomy): Eukaryota > Metazoa > Chordata > Aves > Passeriformes > Turdidae > Turdus > Turdus rufiventris. The sequence continues at coordinate 1,062,014 of PYHW01009629.1, forward strand.
GCTTTAAGACTGTCTCCATAAATTTTCTGGTTCTCCAATATCCTTTCTGAAAAGGAACATTAGGGCTGCCTGCAATATTTACGAAGATGCTGCAGCAGGAATTTATGCACTGGCAAAATGACTTTTTCTGTGCAGTGTCTCATCCCGTGAACTCTGGCGTTCATGTTACATTTTTGACCATCCCTGATTGCTGAGCTGATAAGGGTTTTGGAGAACTGAGATCTTTGTGACACAAACAGCCATAGCCTGTCTCAGGGCTGGAGTTGCTGTGCTCTCATTTGCAGTACTTGGCATTTCTTGCCTCTGAATTCCCTCTGCTGCTGCATCCTGCTCGGTTATTTGGGAGGCTGTCCCACAGCCCTTCACCTCCAGCAGCAAAGATGGTCTAGGGAAATACCTGGATACTGTGACTTGTGTGCAAACATCTTTGTTGTGTTAATTAATCGCCTTTCCAGACCACTGATGACCACACAGACCCCAGCCCACATCCCTGTGGGGTTTCTCTGGCCACCTCTTGCTCAGGTGAAACCATCTTTTTTTCCCCTGTCTTTGTTTCCCACCTCCAAAGAAATTATTTATCTCCACAAGGCAACCTGCTTCTAGTCCATGACACTGCCTCAGAGCCCACAGTGTGACTGTGTTTTCCTCTCCCAGTGATCTCTAACTTGCATTCAGCAGAAAGACATGGTGGGGGGAATCTCCAGAATTAAACATTTTTTAAACAGGGTGGTTTTTTTCATCATTCTCACATTCTCTTGTGCCATGTCTTTAATACTGATACAAGCCCTGAAATAGCACAAGTCATAGCTGGCTAGATTGGGAGCCCTGTTTTAGTAGGCAGGGAAAAGAAACTCATGCAGGGATTCCATTGGTATTTAAAGATACATTATCAGTTTTAGCCCCTATTTAAAAGCTGAGAGAGAAAAACATTTCTTTACAAAGAAAAAGAACAAAACCTGTTGTCCTAAATTCAGACTGAGCTTCTTCATTTACTTGTGTTTAGCCTGGATTTAGTGGCCAGGGTCTGCAGCCATGGGCAGTGATGCTGAAACAAAGTGGTTCATTCCTGAAAACACCCCAGGGATGCATTTTCTCCTGCCCAGGGCTCTCTGCCCCTGAGCAGTGTGAGAGCCTTCATGCTGAGGGTACTGCAGGAACACCTCTGGACACCATTTGGGGCTGCATTTGTGAGGAATCATGAAATCCCAGAATGAAATAATGAAAACCCAGGTTTGGGTTGGAAGGGCCATAAAGACCATTTTGTTCAAACCTCCACCATGGGCAGGGACACCTTCCACTCAACCAGTTTGCTCAGAGCAGGGAGGGAAGGGACAGGGGGAATAAGCAGAGCTCACACCTTCGAGCATGATTGAATTCATGAAGGTGGGATTCACTTTGCTGAAGGCTGCATTCGCATGGAGCAGGGGTGTGTTCTTCCCACAAGTGGAGCAGGCAGTGCTTTGCAGACCTTGCTTGCTGCAAACGTGGCCCCTGTGAATGTAATCAATGTTGTGCAGAGCTGCTGAAACTGAAAACAAAGGCAGAACGACCATTGTGCTAAGTTTGGGTTCCTCATTGTTCATTGAATTACATCAGTGTTTTCTTTAGTTGCACAGTCAGCTGGCAAAGGTTTGTTTGAAATCTCGAGACTCTCCCCTTTCAGGGGAAAACATGAATTTCCGGAGATGAGGGCTCTGCTCTGTATCACGGTGCTGGGGCTGCCATGGCCAGCAGGATACGAGGTGACATCCCAGGCAGAGAGGGGCTTGGCCAACCCTCAGCCCCTCAGCCTGGGCTGAAAATGCAGCCACAGGAAAAAGAAATATTTTTTTTTTTTTTTTTTTTTTTTATTAACTTCATTTAATCTACTTTAAAATAAGTGTAGTGATTAAATTTTATTTTCTAGAGAATCCCTCTCCCCAGCTCATGGCCAACATTTTGGTTCTCTGGCATTTTGCTAAAGTGATCCCATGGGGTAATAAACCTTGCTTTCCCTAAAGACTCTTGGATGCAGAGAGTGACAGACATGTCCCCCTGGTGCCTTGATGCCCTGCCTGGTGACATGGTGAGTGGCAGTTGTGTCACTGTAATGTGGGAACCCCTGAAATTCCCCCAGGAATATCAGGATGGGAATCAGAGAGTGATTTGAGTTGAAAGAGACACTCAAGATTATTCAGTTCCACCCTCTGCCATGGCAGGGACACCTCCCACTGTCCCAGGCTGCTCCAAGCCCTGTCCAACCTGGGCACTGCCAGGGATCCAGGGGCAGCCACAGCTGGACCAGGGAATTCTCCCCAGTATCCCCTCTAACCCTAAACTCTGTTAGTGGAAAGCCATTCCCCCTTGTCCTGTCACTCCAGGTCCTGCCCAAAGTCCCTCTCCAGCTCTCCTGAAACCCCTTTAGGCACTGGCAGGGGCTCTGAGCTCTCTGTGGATCCTTCTCTTCTCCAAGTGAACACCCCCAGCTCTCCCAGACTGGCTCCAGAGCCCTCAGAGCATCTTTGTGGCTCTCCTCTGACCCTCCCTGAGCCACTGCAGCAGCTCCATGTCCTTGTGGGTGCAGATGCAGAGCTGCAGGTGGGGGCTCCCGAGAGTGCAGTGGCAGGGCAGAACCAGCTCCCTCAGGCTGCTGCTCACAGCAGGACACAGCTGCCTGTTGGAATGATGCCTGCACGTGGGGAGTCCTCAGCAATGCTGGACAGGGAAGGGCTGGATGCTTCAGAGCCTCAGCATGATGGAGTCTGGGTGTTCCCACGTGTGGCACACACAGGCTGCTGGATGGGATCCATTTAACTTCATTTCCCTCTAAAACTCTGATTTCCATCATCCACATCCTAACTTCTCCCAGAATCACAGCCCATGCTGTCAGAGCAAACTCTTCTGGAAGGTGAAGTTGCCAGAACAAGAACTGCTGAGTGGTGGGGTGTGGCTTTCTGGAAGTTGTATTTTTGTTTGATCCAAAGGAGGCTCTGAGGGGCTCAGCCTGCACAGCCCAGCTGATTCCAGCCTCTTTGCCTTGCTCAGGAATGGGCTTCTCGCCATTTTTTAACCATGTGGAGGAAAATAGTGATAAAAAGGCAGAATCTGGGGTGAAGTTTATAAAGAATCAAAGCAAAAATCCATCTTGGAGGAAGCTGTACAACATCTGTGTTTCCTAAGAAACATGCAGAATTTAGAAAACTAGGGAAGGAACTTTGTCAGGTGTTGGGATACTCTTCTGTTTGTGGTCTTGTATAGTAACAGAGAAGTTGGCCAGGGTGGAACTGCAGCTCAGAAGACCAAGGAGAGGAGGCAGAATTAAAAGGCCGGATGGAGAAGAGGGCAGCAAGGGCACCAAGAGTGAGCAGGAAAAAAAAAAACAAACCAGGAGCAGAAACTGAAACTAAGAGTGTGGGTTGAGTTTCACCAGGGTGCCCAGAGCTGGGGACCGAGGTCTCTTCAGCTGGGCCTAAAGCTGACAAAGCTCATCCTGCAACACTGGTGGGAGGAGGCACCTTTTTAGTGAAATCTGAATTTACTAAGGTTAGCCAGCTTGTGATTTGTATTAATTCTGCAACTTCTTTCTGTAGAGAAAGAGAGGGTGGGCAATAAAATTGAAAATATTCAAAATATCTCATTTTACATTTAAAAAATGATCCACTTGGAAAAAGGCCTCTGTCTCCTCAGCAATGCAATTATCTCATGATGGAAAGGGCAGGAAGTAACCTGACACTGAGCTGAAAGTTCTGTGTCAGACAGGGGACGTTTTGGGGTTAACCTGTGATAATTCCCCGCACCCTCCCTGGCATTGCTGGAGTCTTTAGTTCTGCCATTGAAATGAAAATCCATTATTTGTCTGGCTCAGCTAATAACACCAACCAGCATTTCCATGGGCAGCAGAAACCCTGGAGGAAGGCTGCCAAAAGCCGGGGAGTCAGAGTTCCTTTTCATGTTCAAAGCTTCAGCCTCTGCAGCGCTTTAGCAATGCCATTACGAACGCCTAATGTCAGAGCTGTGCTGAGCTGAGCCTCTCCCTCACTCCATTAGCCCTGCAAGGATGATGACAAACCATCTGAGGAGGCAGGATCATCCCAGGTCAGGCAGAAAGAGCTAAAAACCTCTGCTAATCTCCAGGTTCATTAACATTTTTGTTTTTAAAAAGGTAACTTGCTGTCAGTAGGAATGTATAATATGTAGCAAGTGGAAGCTGGGAGGTAATTTTAGCCTCGGTTCTTGAGGCGGTGTGTTCTGGGCTGTCGAGCAGGGGTGCAGCCTGTCTTCATGCGTGGGAATACATGCAAAACCATTTTTAAAGTGTAGTACATGTGCTGTACTTCAGCTCAGAGGTTACCCTGGGAAATTCCCACCCTGCCCCAAAATGCCCAGTGATGATTTGTTGGGTGAAAGCAAAAGCGGAGACTTGGTAACACAAGGAAAAACCACAGCGATGAAACGGAGCTAAAATGCATTTTGACATTTAATCCTAGATCAATTGGCAAATCTCACAATAGATATTTTTTTTCTTGTCACCTTGGCAAAGCAGAGCCATAGGAAACTAGCTTTAAAAAAAGAACTAAAAAAAAGAATTAATTTTGAAGATCAGCTGCCAATCTCCTCTCTGGGCTGAGGGTGAGCACAGGAACCTTCCTGCACTGTCGAAATATTGAGTATGTTTAGAGAAAACCCAACTATTGCAAGCTCAGGAGATCATTTATAAAACAAAAGTCACTCTCTTCTGCATTGAGGAGTCTGAGAGTTGCTCTGAGAAAGATTAATTTTTTGGGTAGAGGAGGGGAGCGTTGGCTTCACCCCTCAAAATAAACCGACGAGATGATTCGATTGCTTCACTTTCCGAGCGCGGGCCCGAGACACTCACTCAGAGCGTGGTTACAAGAAATGACTCCTTTATTCAGGAGGAAGAAACTGAAGAAACTGTTAAACTTGGTCACAGTATGTGACATCCTTGAAATCAAAAGCAATACTTCTTCTCGGCGACTGCACGGCAAAATTAAATATATGAAGCCAGATTCATCTCTGGTGTAATTCTCTTGCCAGTGCCTGGGGAGGAATCTGGGATTAATCTCCTCTATTATACAAGTGGCACAAGACCCTGACAAATTATTTTGGATGGTTTTTTTAGCACTTAGTTAACAGAAACCTTATTCAGTATGTGTCCCACACCTGGGAAATGGAATGGCTCTGAATTTGCCTGGCTGAGGACGGGATCTGGGGCAGATTGCAGCTCCCACCCCCTTCACATGGGCAGAAGGTGAGAAGCCCATGAGAATGAACTACAGTAATTGCACGACTATAAAGTGCACCAGATTGTAAAGCGCGCCTCCGGGAGTCGGCAAATTTCACAACTTTGTACATTATATAAGGCTCACCGGACTATAAGGCACACTTTTTTGTAGGGAGGAGCTGCGCTGCGTGCAACAAAGTAATGAATTAGTAACGGAATCACGCAATTGCAGGGTTTACTGGCAGGTGCTCAATTTGCAAACATTTTTCACAGACTGGAATAGCCTTTAAACACAGCCCCAGGCTCCCTCCCCGTGCCATGGGCCCCGGCACTCCCGCCTGCCCCCAGTGCCGGCTGGCAAGGCACAGCTTGGGGCGGCTGCGGCTTGCGATGGTCTGGGTTGGCTTGGGGCAGTCCAGGGCTGCTGTGGCGCGGCCGCAGCTTGCACTTCCAGGTTGGCTCAGGGTGGCCGCAGCTCGTGGCTTCTGTGGTTGTCCACTCCTTCCCTCCCCATGCGGCTCCTGCCAGGCCAGGGCTGCCCGCTCCCTGCCCCCTTTGCAGCTCCTGCCGGGCCGGGGTTGCCCGATCCCGCTCCCCCTTGCGGCTCGGCGCTCCCACACGTCGATTCCCCTTGTGGCTTCCACTTACGGGTTGGAAAATGTTGCAACTTTGTCCATTATATAAGGTGCACCGGACTATAAGGCGCACTCCCGGGTTCGGGCCGAAATTTTAGTCAAAAGGGTGCACATTATAGTTGTGAAATTACTGTAATTTCTCAAAAGCTAGAAATGCCTCCATGGGGAAAGAGGGGATCAAGGAGGGCATGCAGACTTTGGCATGTCTGCCTTGGTGAAGGGACAGTCTCTGACTGGATCTAGGTTGGATTGTTGCTCTTGCTCCAAACTCCTAGACCTTGCAAAATCTGTGTGAGATGCATTTCTGCTCCTGGACATCCATTCCCATTCTTTGTTTAGTTTGCCTGGGGAAAGTTTATGTTTCCCTGGAGAAATTCTGAACAGTAGTATGCTGTGCCAGTGATCAGTGTACCAAGGTGAGAGCTGGGGCAATGCTGTCCCAAAACTCCCCCAGATGGGTCCAGCCTTCATCTCCAAACAGTCCTGGGTCCTCCTTCCTCTGCAGCCACCCTTATCTTGCTGGCCCAACTCTGCAGGACCATCCCTGGCCAGGTCAGGCTTAAACAAGCACAAACCCTTCCCAGTCTCTCCTTCCCATGCAGCAGCACAAGGAAGGAAGGAAGCTGTTACACTTCCCTGGAAGATGAGAATCCCAGGCAGCCAAAGAGGCAAATAATGACCAAAGTCAAATGCAAACTCAGGACAGGTAAGCACAGAGCCTGAGGTTGGGGTTTTCCTGAAGCTGCCTCCCAAGGCTGCTGCTGGCCAGCAAAATTCATTTTCTGCCCATCCTGGAGGCTTTGATGCTTTGAAAAATCAGGAGTGACCCTGGGTATGGGTTTAAGGAAGTGAGGTTAAGGACAAGGTTCTCCCTTGTCTCATGTGTTGAAACCTCTGGGCAGCAGAAGCAAATACACCTGACCTTTGAGAAGATCCTGAAGGTCAGGAGGAAGGTTGCCCAAGGAATCTGTGGTTGCCCCATCCCTGAGAGTGTTCAAGGCCGGGTTGGATGGGGCTTGGAGCACCCTGGGATGATGGAAGGTGTCCCTGCTCATGGCAGGGGGTGAAATTAGATGCTTTTAAAGGTCTTTTCCAACCCAAACCATTCCATGATTCTATGAAGAATGGCTCCAAGGTTAGATGCATCAAGGTATCCAAGCACTTGTATCACCTTGAACAGGAGGATAAACTTGTTGATATATTTTACAGTATTGGGACCTTTTGTCTTTAGCATATTCCTGCTAATGAAGATTTTTTAAGGGGAAATTTAATTGTTTATATGCATGAGCCAGGTTGGTGTTTGACCGAAGGTGAGATGTTTTCACTTGGGCAGAGGAAAATTGTCAGTTGTTGTTGTGTCCTTAATACTTCCCTGTCATGTTTGAGCTTGTTTTGTTTTGTTATATTTGGGTTTCTGGAATGTTTTATCCTATCAATGACATTAATTATGGAGTAATTGCCTTAGTAGCATGTAACAACTCTTCTTTTTTCAAAGAGATTTTCACACAATGTGTAAACTTTGCTGTATATGTGCTACGTTTCTTGTGTCATGAAATAACGTGTAGACAAAATAATGTTTTTCCTGTCAGAAATTCAATGGGCATCTAAAGCAAAGTGACAGGTGGTTAAATAGCTGCATTTAAAGGATGTCAAGAAGATTTTTTGGACAGGTACCAAAACCCAATGCCAAAAAGAAGGCCTAATACCATCTGTTTTGTTAGCAGAGAAATGCAATTGTACATTAGATTTTAAACGACATGAAATGCCAAATTCTTAACCTTGATTTGTGGGCCAGATCTAGTTTATCTAGATTGTGGATGTTTCTGTTTATCAGCACAGTTCCTGACCCAGAACCCACACAGGTAAACGAAGATGTTTACAATCAGCCCAATTTTAAAGTCACAGGAAGCTCTTGAGCAGCATTTAATTTTGTTTTGTATTACATGTAAATCCAGATGCAATGTGGATTTAATTAATCCAATTTCACTGCATTTAAATGTACACATTTGCATTGTGTGTATTGGCAATTGGCTTTATCCATTTGTTCAGCATTTTTTATGACCACTGAAACTACTGAATATTTAGAGATCCCTCTACTTTCGAATGGAAACAAGGAGTGTAGCTCTGAATTAAATCATTCTCAGACATAAACTGGGGATAAGACTAAAATGTCAAAATATAGCTGCATAATACAGTGGGGAAAATGATACCAGCATTTTAAAGTAATAAACTGCACTGTGCTAAACTATTTTAAAAATTGTTTCAGCAAGCTTTTTAGATGGTTTGTTGAGAGAAGGAGGACTACTTTGAAACAAATAATGAAACTGATAGATTCAGAGGCTTTTTCCTGCTTCTGAAAGGTGCCTTTGAAATTATGATTGTTCAGGTTTAGCCTAATATTTAGAAATACTCACTGTAGAGTTTTCCCTTCTTTGTGAGGAGTCCGTGTAGCTTAACTGGGATTGCTGAGATAATCACACTCTGCTGTTTCTGTTCCAGGCTAACGTTAGGCATGAAATGTGAGTTGTCATGTCAGGAGCTCCTCTTTCAGCTGCCTGCCCAAAGCAACTGCAAACCTTCTGGGCTTTTGGGGGACTCAGCTGGGACAAGAAAGGAAAAGATCCCGGTGTTTGCAGTCTGGCTGGCTACTTGGCTCACCCTGTTGGGGATACTGCAGCTCCAGAGGTATTGCTGGTTCCCTTCAGCCCTCCCAGACCACTCCTGTTGCCTGTGGACACCTGGGCAAAACCCAAGTCTTCACCTGCTGTGGTATCACAGCAAGCCCTGATAACAAATCTGCCCCAATCTTTCTTACAGGCTCCCTTCAGCAATGAAAGGAACTCTAAAGTCTCCCTGGAGCCTTCTCTTCTCCAGGCTGGACACCTCCAGCTCGCCCAGCCTGGCTCCAGAGCAGAGACGCTCCAGCCCTGGGACCACCTCCATGGTGCACTGTTGGATTTAAACACAAATCTGCATCCCCTGGCAGACCACATTTCCTCAACAGCCACAGAGACAGAACACACTGAAACTTGGGGAAAACAGGCTGACGGAGGATTCAGCAGCAGGCACAAGGTGGAGGCTCCCTGGATGCATGGTGAGGCTGGGCAGGGGCTGTGATGCAGGGGCAGAGAACCATGGATGGAGGCTGGAGGCACCCCTGGCTCCCAGAGGTGACACTCAGCTCCACTAGGTTGTCTTCTGACAGTCTGAGGAGGAGAAGCACTGGAGACACGAGGTGAGCTGTGAGATCATTGCTCTGATGAGGAGCACTCCTTCTGCCAGCTTCCCTTGGCACATATATGTATATAAATATATATATTTATATATATATAAATAAAAGCATTCTGGCTATTAATAGCAATAATGGTTTGTGATGCTGGGTGTCTCAGATCAGTCTCTGTTTGAGGCCTAACAGAAGCAGATGAACATGCAGAGTTTGACAGGGATGAGCAGTGTAAATCTAAAAGAACAGGGCTTCAATGGGAAAAAAATGAGCTTTGAGAGGGTCTGAAAGGATGAGATGGGGTGGGTCAGGCACTGCAAATAAATCAGGTTGTATCTGCCAGGGAGATGCCGCACGTTTGGTGACAAAATGTGTTCATTTTTGGATGAAACAACAGAATTAAATCCTGCTTTTAGTGGGAAAGTCAATTCTGCCTTAACTGCAAAGCCGCTAGCAATGACTCCACAATATAAGAAATACAATAATTATGATAATTAATAAAGATAATAATACAGTCAAACCTTGCTAATGACTCACAGGCTGCTTACTAATTACTGAATTTTGTGGATAAACAAGCCAGAATAATGCATCATAAAATACACTTTGTTCCATTATTTTGACATCTCTCGTTTAGTTTTAATTATTTATACTTCATAATATACCAGTCACTTTACTTGGGAAGGTTTTATAAAAATAATGAAGCTCTAATAATGTGACATGTCAGTTCAGTATTTGCTGAAACAGGGAGACAGGAAAACCAATTCTTTCGGGGGCTGTGTAAATCAGGAAGGGCACAGATCAGTGGAGCTCAGATATTCAAAGTTTTAATGCAAAATATTAACATCTCTATTATGCCTTTGACTGGGAGCCGCTGGAGCAGCTTCCCTGGTGAAGAATTCCTGAAGCCAACCTGCTTCACTGTTAAATGCAGAAGGATCGATGCTGGTTCTCCAGAAAAATCACGCAGTTTGAAAAATAAGAATAAATGTGAAGTAGTTTTTGTGCCCAAGTCAATTTTTATCCTTAAATCAATTTTTTCCACCACCACGAGGGCTGAAAGCTTGTTTTTAATTTAAATGAGAGCTACGATTTTTACATAATCACTTGATTCCTGGAGCTGGCATTCCCTCGAAACCCCAGCCCGCCTCCCCCCTCCCTGAATTTGGCAGGAATTGGCCCTACTCTAGCAATGAAAGATGCTGGAGGAAGAACTCAGCATTTATTTAGCTCACTTTTCTAGCTCCAGAACGTCCTGAAGGGTGCACGTTGGAAATAAGCCTTCAGAGTCAGTCAGGAGGGCTTTCTCTAAGAAAAAAATAATAAAACCGGCAATTTCTCTTGGAGATTTGCCAGCAAACTGACTCTACGAGCCCTGTCCCAGCTCTCTGCCAGCACATGGGCCGGTTATTGCAACTTTCAAGCGTTTCCCTCTATCTGGGGATGGGATAACGCACTGCAAAACCACTCTGTATATAATATTCTCTCACCGGGCTGCTTTTCCAGAGGGATCTGTTTGGAGCCGCTGGAAGAGACCGGGAGAGAGCACGGCAGCAGAGCAGGGAGGGGAACCCTGCACGCCCAGGCTGTTCATCCCCGAGCATCCTCCCTCCCCAGCGACACTTTTGGGTTTTCCAGGCTGCCGTGCCCTGGGAGTCGGAGGGGGATGGCCGGGAGGGGGCTCATGGATGGAGCTGAGTTATAAAGTGTGGGATGTGTGGGAAGCCGAGGTGGGGGGAGAACGGGGGTCTCCCTGCCTTGGGGAGCAGGAAGCCAAGGCCAGGTGCAGAGGTTGAGCCTGGCTGTTCTCTCCAGGCTGGGAGAGAGACTCAGGCCTTCTAGCAACAGGGCGCAGTTAGGGGTTCCAAATGGGGCACCTGTTTGGGATTCCTACTGAGGATGGATCAGCGCGCCGGAGAGCATCCTTCATCAGCGGGTGGGCTCTGGGTGCAGAGGGAAATGAAGCCGCCGGGCACCGTCCCGTGTCGGGAGAGGGCACACCGGGCACGGAAGATGTGACAGGCTCCCCAGCGGGCAGCGAGAAACGGCGGGCGGCCGCGTTTGGGGGCAGCTCGGGCGGGCTCCGGCGGCGCTGCCCGAGCGGGGCCCGAGCCCCCGGGCGGGAGGAGCCCGCGAACAATAGCGGCCCGGCGCGGGGCGGCGCGGAGCGGGGCGGGCCGGGGGCCGCCGCCCGCCCTGTCCCCGCCCTCTCCCCGCGCCACAGGCACCGCCGCCGCCGCAGCCGGGTCCATGCCCGCTGGAGCCCCCGCCTGCCGCCCGCAGCCCCGGCATGGACGTTCGGTTCTACCCCTCCGCCCCCCCCGCCGTGGGCTCGCTGCCCGGCGCGGACCCCACTTGCCTCGGCCCGCTGGATTATTATCACTGCAACAAGGTACCGGGGGCTTCTCGCGGGGCTGCCGGGCTCGGCGCGTCCCGCCGCGGCTCCGGGCACGGGGGAGGAAAGTGCCGGCGGCTGCGGGAGGGAATTTTGAAAGTGGTCTGGAAGCGGAGCGGGGGGAGCCGTCGGGTGCCCGGGAGAGCCCGGCCGGCCGGGAGCGGAGCGCGGTGTCCGTGTGTCCGTCCGTGTGTCCGTGTGTCCGTGCCGGGTTAGCTCAACCTCCTCCGCTCCGGGAGCGCCCGGCCCGGGGCGATGCGCGGGCTGGGGGGGTTCTTGTTGCGGTTGTTGTCGGGTACTTTTTTCCTGTTGTTCTTGGCCGTGTTGTTGTTTTGCACCTTCTCCGTGAGCTGCGGAGCCCCGGGCCGGGTCGCGGCTCCTCCCGAACGGGCTCCGGCCCCGTCGCTCCCCTCCGTCCCCCGCCTGCCTGCGGAGGGGACAGCCAGCCCCGGCTGGGGTGTCCGTGTGCCCCCAGAGCCCCAGCCCGGCGGGGACACCTCCCTCGCCCGCATCTCCCCCGCTCGCTGCAGCTGCGAGGCGAAGCGCCCTGCACTCGTAACGGGAGAGGGATGCGCAGGGGATATTTGAGAGCGCCGAGGTGCTGTAGGAAATTTCCCACATCCTAGAGAAGGCGAAGCGAAGGGGACAGATGCTACTTGAGGGATAAGGAGTTCTCTGCGAGTATCGCCTTGCTCGCTGTGGGTAAACAGCGCTGATGTTTCAGCTACAAAGCCTCCAGATCCCTTTGGAGGGAGAGGGATCATCCCAGATGTAATCCTTGCTGCCTTCTGGGCCGAATTCGGGTAATTGCGTTGAAAAAAAGTTAATAAAAGGAGAAAATGCTCTCCTGCGACGGTACAGCAGCTCAGGATGCTCTCGGCTCATCTCACTGTTGTGATACTTTGGGATCAAACTCTTAAAACACAAGCAGAGGGAAATGTGTGTGGCTTCCCAGATGCGACAAATTAATCTTTATGTCTCAAGAGATGTATTTAACTGTTTCTCTGTCACTGGGTTATTTATCTCATTTTATTGAGTTGTAGCAAACCTAATAGTTCTCGTTTATTTTGAGACGCTGGATTATACTGAAAGGAAACAACTTTCATTGTTTTCGCCTGTATCTGCCTACTGCTGGCTTCGAAGTGTTTTATTATCATTGCCGCTGCTCTTAAACCCCTAAATATGCTCTTAAAATACTAAAGAGAGCCGGATCACCTGGGAGCAGGACATTTGTCCTGCTGAAACATCAGCCCATAGTGTGCGAAAGCAGAAATCTGGGATCATGTGAGCGAGAGCCACTGGCAACTGCGGCTGCCCCCAAATCCTGCTGGCTTTCGGAACTCGCTTTTACCAAGAAGTTGTAGGATGCCAACACGATCTAGTTTGCCCTGCAGTGTTTGGTGCTGGGGCTTGTGGCCGTGCTCGCAGTGTCTCGGGGCTGCTGGTCCCGTGTCCCCCCAGCCTTGGGGCGCGGGGCCCCTCGCCCTCAGCTCATCCGTGGCCTGAATCCCTGAGATTAGTCCCGGATTAGGCGGTCGCAATTGATCCGCGGGTCCTCGCTGCGCCGCGCCGGGAAATCGCCGCTGCTGGGGGAGCAGCGAGCGGAGCCCGGCGGGAGCGGCCATGGGGCCGGGCCGGACCGGACACCGGACAGGAGCGCCCCAGGTGCTGACCACTGCCACCAGATGCTGCTGTTGTCACTGCTACCGGGGATCTTAAGGCAGCGGCAGAAGAAAGGAAGTGACTTACCCTTTGCTGATATTCAGGGCGCTTTTTTTCCACCCCCCATCCCCTTCTTTTCTTTCCTGAGTTACCCAATGACATTTGCTCACGCACGGCCGTGCACGTTTGTCTGTGGCATGAGGCCGCTGGGATGAAGCCCGGGATGGATCGGGCTGACTTTCCCTGACTGACTGCAGGTGGAACTTCAGCATCACACCGTGGCCCGGAGTGCTGCGGGGGGAGGTGTCCGCTGCTGCCTTTCCTTTGGATGACTCCGGCAGCCGAGGATCACCAGCAGCGAGCTGTTCTCTTGTGCCTGCCATGGAACAAGAGTTCTCCTGCTTCCTGGAGCCTCATGGATACTCTGGGAAACCCCAGAGCCTCACCCCAGTCCCTACCCCATTGCTCCTGGCCGGTGCTGGTGGCTCAGCCCAGGGGCGGGCTGTGTCTGCCTCTAAGCATTTCCACTTAAAAAACCTACAGAGGAGGATAGGGTGGACTGGAAAAATCAGAATACTCCTGCAATGGTGTGCAGATATCCCAGATAAAATCCAGCTGTGGCAAGGAGCACTTACAGGCTCTTTGCTGTCCTCCTGCTTCGCTGAGTTTATGGAGACACTCTAAAACCCTTTGATTTAAAAGGCTTGTTTTGTTCTGTTTTGTTTTTTCCCCCTTCATTTATTTATTTATTTATTTAGGGGGAGGCAGCAAAGCTGGGCTGTGCAGTGTCACTGTGCATAAATAACTCGCTGGGAGCACGGCAGAGCTTTGCCATCACCATGAGCTGCCTTAGCCCAGAGCAGCCTGAAATGTTAATGGAATTGTTTTGTGCACTTACTGGACATGATATTGTTACCAGGAGGTCTCCAGTCTTGCCTGCACGCTGCAGTCAGCCACAATTCCTCTTTGCAGCTACGCAGGGGCCTATTGCACATCAGCATTTCCATTTCTGAAAGGATAAGGGATGTTTAGAGGGATAATGAAATGAGAGTTCAGCCCAGGCCTCCCCAGAAGAAGGGGGGAATTTGCACCTTTTCTTTAGCTGTTTCCACAGCATCCCTGTTTTCCCTGGGAGGGATGGAGAAGGTGGCGAGGGGCTGGACACCCACAAGTGGATAATGGAGAAGGAGCCCTCCCTGCTGCTGATTGCGATGGTGAGGGGTTCTGATGGATCAGGAGTATTGGTGGCATCGAAGCTGGGGAAACGGGCTCCCTGTCACTGGTGAGCCTGCATGGAGCAGCCTGCCATGGCAGCTGGGGAGAGGAGCCAGCCCCAAACTTTCTGGCGCCCAGAGAGCTGCTGCTCGCAGCCTGATGCTCCTTGGCAGGACTTTCAGGGCTGCAGGGCTCTCAGCCCAAGGTGTGGGGGTGATCAGGAGCCCCTGAGAGGACAAACTGCAGTGAGCATGTCCCACTCTGGAGTGCTGGCCCCTCCATCCTGTGGGCTGGATCCAGGACCTGCTCCATCACTGGGACAGCAGGAACACCTCTGGTGTCTGCACAGTGGTCACAAAGAACTGGGAAGGTTCAGCTGAAAGTGTGAGAAGCCCTCACCCAAACTGCGACACCCATCCCTGCCATCAGCCACCTGAGCACTGCTAGAGGAAACACCTACATCTGGTTTGGATTCCTTGTTTAAATCTGGGTCTAAACCCCTTTGTCTGTCCTCTCTGGCCATTTTCCTGGGGCACTGGTGTCTGTTGCAGACCCCTTCCTGCTCGCTTGCCAGGAAAGCTTTCACAGGGTTTTGAGCTGCTCGTGTGTGGTGCCGATGTTTGGGGTGAGAGCAGCATGTTCCTGTACAACCTAAGGGGGTGTTGCTCCCTGCTGGGGCATCTTCCCACCCCTCCAATTACTTTGAGAAAATGTGGGGATTTTTCCTACTGGAGCTCTGGGGAGATTCTGCAGCTACATTTTGCAATAAATAAATCACAGTAAAAAATGTGCATTTTAGTAACACCGAGGCTCATTCTGCTCTTAGCACCGCTTTAGTGACAGGCTCTGGTGTGCTGGCTGATACACCAGCATGGAAGGGTTTTTCCTAGATCCTAAATTGTGTGTGTGGGTCCACGAAGCTCAGGAGGGAGTTTTTCCTTCTCAGCCCAAGCAAAATTGCCTTGGCAAGGGAAGCCTGTGACAGGAATCCTGCCAGAGCACGATAGCCTGTGCTCTTTCATGCAGGGTGTGTGGGGATGCTGAGATGCAGGAGGAGTGATCCTGCTCCCCAGGGGCATCTTTGGGAAGTGAATTATCATCTCTATTCTTCCTGCAGAAATAAATTTACATATAAATTCTTCCTGCTTGCTTCTGGTGTTACAACGGTCAGACTGGGTTAGCACGGTGCCCAGTTTCCAGAGACTGGAACTGATGGGGATCGAGGAGGAGGGCTCAGACTCAGCCTGGGAATACCAAATCCACACTGCTGTGAGACCCTGGAAGTGCCTGTGGTCCTTGGGAACCCTCGTGCTGGGGGCACTGTTATTAACCCTGCAGGATTTCTGTAGGATTCATCAACACCATCAAACCTTTTCCTGAATTTTCCTTGTAGGATCCTGTGGCTTTTGCCTCTCCACACACACCCTCTCTCTTGTCTTTTAGCTGATAAATTGATAAAAACTATTTTGCCAATACACCATTAAAATCTACTGGTCGTGTGATGGGTTTTAATCTGCAACCAATGCTCTCTTCTTTTAAGAACCCTTCAGAAATGGGATCTGAGCTGGTACGAGCCTGAGTCGATGTAGCAAATGCATTTCTGTGAAATGTTCTGTTTTGACTTTTACAATAAATTGTACATTGCAGTGATAAACATGGTCCCTTTTTCCTTGTTCCAGCACTGCTTTGCCATTCTGGAAGATAAAATGCATTCTTTCTCTTCCTACTTCCGAAGCCAACTCTGTTTTGAAGTAGCATAAATCTTTCTTTGGAGATGGAGGATTTTGGATGGAGAACAAAGTCCAGCAGATTTTTAATTTGGGGCCCATTTCATTCTCATTTGGCAGGCAGCTCCTGTTGATTTGCAAATGTAGATTTTTTTTTTTATTATTATTATTTTCTTTTAGTCCCTGAATATGGGCAAGGGCTTCCTCTGAAAAGTGGTTGAGTTACTCAGTGGGACAAACCTGCATTCTCCAGAGTGGTCTTGATGGGTTGCGCAGCAGAAAGTGCTTGGAACTCCATTTTTTGCCTTGGGCTTTCAGGGATTGGGAGCTAAATAATGAATGTTCATCCATTCACAGGAAATGTTCTCTCTGCGTGCACGGAGAGGAGGCTTTAATCTGGTTGTTTTGGGAACAATGGGAGATGTTTTGAAGACCGGTGTGACTTGTGTGTAACAACACGTTTGTTTGGGCTGCTTCTGAATCACCTTGTCAAGGGCCTGATTCATGGAAGTCCTTGTAGCAGAGGAGACAAAACATTTAGGATCAAAACTGTACAAGTTTCTCTGATTTATTTATGATTCTTCAAATCAATGATTGTCCCCTGAATCAGTTCCAAAGCCCGTGGATGTTGCAGCACAACAACTGCAGGGTAAATCCGCGAACAGCTCTGCCTGGGACCTGTGAGCCTGCAGCAGGCACCAGGATCAGATTGTGCATCCAGAATACAGCAAACGTTCTGTTTATAAACTATATTTTCTTGTACAGAACAGAGTATCCAATAGCTTGGAGGGTGCATGGCTGATCCTCGTGCCAGGGCAGTGGGACAGCACTGGAACCTCGCAGAGCTCTTCCAGCTTTTCCTCCTTGTGAGGATGGGCACTGCCAGCTCCTTTCCTCAGGGTCCTTGTTACCACTGAGATCTTTCTGCAACGTTTGCAGAAAAATCTCTCCTTTCATGCTGCCTTCACTTTGCATCTCTTTCCTGCTGGATACCAGGAGCAGGAGGTGAGGATGCTCCACCACCACAGACTGGCCCCACTGCGAGGGGGGAGTGTTTTCCCCTCAAGGTGCAATTATTCCCTATTACCTTTGTGCTCCTCTTGTTTTTTTATAAAACGAGCTCTAAATGCTTTTACCATAAGTTGGGTTATATCTTGCAGTATAAATGAAGCATATAATTGTGTTTTGCTAACAGCTCCACATTAAAAATAAGTTATTGTGTTGCTAATGTGTTTTTCCTGACAATTTTCCATCCGGTGAGTGCGAGGCTTCTGTCTGAACTGTCGTGTAGCAGCACCTCTGCCTCCTCTTGAGATCTTATTCAGTATTCCTCAAGTCAGGCTGAAGTGTTAGTGTGATTAGAGCTTTCAAACTATTAATTCCTAATTGGAGGTTTGAGCTCTAATGTTCCACCTTTGTGATTTTACACTCGTTTTAATATAATTAAATAATGCATAATGTATGTTCTGTGATATTACACATAAATTATAGATGGCATATACTATATTCTAGGGTGTACATCAATTATCCATTATCTAAAATATGATATAAATTATACAATATAAATCATACAATGTATTATATATTATATATTATATATTATATATTATATATTATATATTATATATTATATATTATATATTATATATTATACATTATATTATATATATAATTATTATAGCATGTACTTGGGGATGCTCGGCTTCATCAGGAAGAAATCTCCCAACAAAACTTACTGGAACAAGCACTGATCATACCACTCTTTTAAAAATAGAAAAAAAATAATTATATAGAAACCAGCCTTAAATCACCTGATTTTGCAGCTATGTGACCAGATCTAAATATCTTAATTGTCTGCCTCCCCCAGTCTTTTCCTGTTGTTTCCCTCTGGAGGTTTTGTTCTGACGGATGCTGTTTCTTCCCTGAAAAATGGCCCTGGCTGGCATGGTGCTGCAGGCAGAATCTTTGCCTTGTGCCACAGAACCTCTTTCCTCCACCCCCATCTTTTGCATGGATTGCTTGACCTCTGCAGATATAATTAAATCTCTTCCTGACGACTGAGAGATTGCAGCTCGGCTCCGTGGAGAAGGGAGCTGGGAGGGAAGTGTTAAACGGGGGCCTGAGCCAGGAATTGTTCTTATGGAGAGATTGTTGGAGCACTGGTTTGTGTTGGTCACTGCACGTGGCTTCAGAGGAGCCTGAGCTGCAGAAATCAGCCCAGCCTTGGTCCAAGGCAGCTTCTTGACCTCTAATTCTGGGCTGGACCTGGGCACATGAGGCTGAATTTGCCAGTGTTTAAAATGGAGATGGTTTATTTTTTTTTTTCTGTTGCTTTGAGGACTCAGCCTCTTGCTCTCACACTGCCTTTTTCCCCTGGGTTTCTGAGAATTCACGACTTAGCAGGTGCTAGGAAAAGGCAGTGACAGTATAAGGACCTGTGGGGTGGGTGACAGAACTTGCTGCAGCTCTGCTCTGAGCCTCTTCTCCTCATTCCCAGTGAGCATCATCTTCCAGGCAGCAGGGACCCTCATCCTGGGGGAGAAGGTCTGGGACAGCCCTTGCACTGAGGCGCTCAGGAGAGGTGGAGGACAAGCCCTGGCACATGCCACCCTCCCCTCTGGTGACGTGCCACCATCCTCACTGTCACCCAGGTTGTATTTTCCCCACGACCCCTGGATCCTGTTCCAGCCCCCAGTGGCAAGGAGCACTTTTTTATTGGATTAGCTGGATCACCTTAGCAGGTTTCTCTTCTCACAAAACCTCCCGATGAGTCAGAGTTTCCATCCCCATCTGGGCTGGTCAGGGAGGCTCCATCCCCTTTCTTCCCAGATGTCTGCATGTGCATGGTGATTTTCCTCTCCACGCTGGAAAAAACAATCATCTTCTCTCCACCTCTGTTCCTGCCAGTGGCCAAGGCTGGGAGATAAGAGCTGTGTCATGGCTCTGCCTTTTATCCTCTCCAGGAACTGCCTAGGTCTCCCTCTCCAGAAGCAGCAGCTCAGTTCAGGGTCCCCCAGACATGTGGGGGTTATTTTAGGAATAATTTGAACCACCCTGAGCACTGAGTATCCCTTACAGGAGATCCAGGTGCATGGAGAAGTGCAAGCAGAGCCTGGGACAATGAAATTCTTGCAAAGATGTGGATCTCCACATTTATACCTGTGGAGGAAATTTCACCTTTCCAGCCAGCTTCACCCAGCCATTTATTCCTAAACATCTCCCTCTCCCTGGGAAGGTGGTAGGGCTGTGTCAGCTCTTCAGGAGCTGTCAAGCCTTTCGAAAACGCTCAAATGCAAGTTTTAGTTTGAAGGATGATGCTGGGAAGAGGAGAAACAGAAAACCGTTTCTTAGTTTTCTTGGGTGCTTCTTTACACAGAGGAGTTTTATACACTGATTCATCTCAGAACATTGAGCCTGCAGTGGAAGAATGATGTATTTTTCAGGAATGAGATCTGTTGTCCCTACTGTCAGAAGAAGGGCAGTGTACCCTGGAGTCCTCAACTAAAAGAAGAGAAACTTTGACAGCACGGAAATGAAATGTATGAAAACCTTAGTGAATTCCAGCTGAATTATCCTGGTTTGTTTCGGCTTATGCAATGGCCCAAAAAAGCATTAGAATATTGTATGAAGAAGAAAAAGTAAAAGTATTGGGAGGGGAGGACATAAAGAACAGAAACTGGGGCTTGTAGCAATAGAAAATATTCCCCCCATCGGATTCTACTCTGTTTGTTCATGTTCAACCCAGGGAGGCAACTTTTCCCCTGCTGCATTATCTTGTCTCTAAATAGCGTTCAAAGGAGAAAAAGAATGTGCTGTTAAAAATATCAAACTTTTGGGAATGGCTGGCAGACTTGAGCGCTGATAAGCGTTGTTGATTGAAGATCAAACAGGCCTTGAAGAAAAACCCAGCGAGCACCGTGGGTCCAGCCCTGCAGCCAGACAGTGAGGTCAGCCTTCAATGCACAGATATTTAGGGACTGACACTGGAATTATGGTCTGGGCTCCTCTACCCCAGACGGATGTTGGTGACACAGTGGTTTAAACTTGATAAATCTCTTCAAGCTGAGACCAGCATTTATTATGTGCCAAGAGTTTGCATTGGTAGGTGGTAGCTTTATATATTTTTTTTTATTCGCTTAAGATAAAGAGAAAAGGCTGCAGGTCATAATGTGAACTGAAGACTGCTGGCATTTGTTTTTTAATTAATTGACAACCTGCATTTCTGTGTCACAGTGGCAAATTAATAGTGGGTGGCCATCTGTTTGCAAAGCAGATAGTTCTGGCTGTGCCAAACATGTGGAGTATTTAACCATTTGATTTAAATCAGACCAGAATGGTGGTTTTTTGAACACTCTATTAAACTGGGTTTTCCATTTAAAAGTTGAGCTTTGAAAAGGAGAAAAATATTGGAACGGTCTTTTTAGCTTCATAAACTTGCCGGCCCTTAAGTGAGTTGTTTGGCATATTCTTTTTAGGAGAGGCCAAGTCCTGGTGGGAATAACAACATGGAGCTTCAGTCACCTGTGGAAGTGGGGTAACAAATTTGTGTGAGAGCACCAAAGAAACAAATACATGTTAAAAATCATAAAGTGGCTCAGGCTGGGAGGGACCTCTGGAAATGTATTTGAACTAATTTCAATAGCACCTTCTGGGATTGAGATGGCAGAAAAGAAAAATACCAATAGACTTTCTGCTCTAATACAGTGAGAGTCTCAGTGGTGGTGGCTGCAATCAAATGCTAAATAGAAAGTTTGCAATAAAAAGGGCTTTAATTAGAATTAATAAAATGTAAAATGTTCCTTGGAAAACATGTGGTATTGACTGAGATTTAGAATATGTCCTGGGAGCAGGGATCTGGATTGCAGGCTCCAGAGCTGCCTCTGGCATCCTTTCCCTGCATGCATCAATATTTATTTCTTATATTTTTTTTAAACTTCATTTTTTGCGTGGAAAGGTTACAGTGTGGAAGTTTGAGAGGAAATAAGTGAAGAGCTGGAATCGAGGGCAGCCCTGCACAAAATTATCGTCCTCTTTCCCCACTCCTTTCCCTTCCTATGCTGTGCATGGCAGGGAGATGATCTTTAAGGTCCCTTCCAACCCAGACTGGATTCTAAACCAGGATCCTTGTATTGCAGGCAAACCCGAGTTTATTATGGGAGCTTTCCTGATTAAGTTTAAGTCCTGCTATCCAGAGCTGCCCTCCAGAAGCTGCACATGAAGCTACAGATAGTTCCCATTTCCAGGAAAACACTGCTTGAGCTCTCTGGGAAATGTGGATTTTTAACGTCCTCTTGTTTTGAGGAATTATCATCGGCTGTTCTGAAGCTCATCTGGGGCTTCTCATTTGCCGCCAGAGCTGGAAATCTTGGATAGCTCCGAGGCAGGAAGAGCCTGGTGCTGGATCTGGGGCTTGAGCTTGTGTCACTGTCACTGTGCCATGAGCACAGGGATGCTGCCAGCTTGGAAGGGATGCTGTGCTTGGCACTAAAAGGTCTCCAGAACAGGCTGCTTCCTTGCCTAGCACGGATAGAGCAGGAAGGCTGCAGGACCCACAGGCTCCTGCAGAGCTGCTGGGGCTCTTCCATCCCTGGGACACCAGGCCATGGTGCCGAGGGACCAGGAGTCCTCAGAAGATGAGATGGGGCTGGTGGTTGCTGTCCTGCTCTCTGGGTGTGGCATGTGCTTCCAAAAACATGGAGATGTGGTGCTTGGGGATGTGGTTTAACAATGGCCTTGGCAGTGCTGAGTTGGTGGCTGGACTGGATGATCTTGGAGGTGTTTTCCCAATTTAGGATTCTCTCATTCTCTGGTGGCAGTGTGGGGCTTGAACCAATTAACATAACAACACTAAGGACTGTGGGAAGAACACTTAGGTTCGCCCTAACTTAAAAACAAATGTTTCCAGGCTTGAACTCAATGCCTGGCTCTTTCTTGGTGAAATCTGGCTGACTGACTCCCACAGCCAAGCACCTGCTGATGGCTTGTGGCTCACACTGCGCCAGATCTGTTTGTCCTGTCCTGCTGAAAGGCGCTGGGGCCCTGCTGGATGGTTGGACTAGATGATCTTGGAAGTGTTTTTCCCCCTTTTAGGATTCTCTCATTCTCTGGTGGCAATGTGGGACAGCCAGCAGGACTGGGGGAAGCTGAGCCACCTGGAACTGAGGGCCTCATCTCTGGCCACTGTGGAGCCACTAACGGGGTGATCCAGCCTTCTTTGGGGTTTTTCTGGCTTGGTTTGGGATTCTTGGGGCTGTCCCATGCCAGACCAGGAGCTGGACTTAGATGCTCACTTCCAACTGGGAATATTCTGTGCTAAACATCCCAGAGTGAAAGCCAGCAGCACCAGGCTGGGTGAGTTGAAAGGAGGAGGTTTGTGTGACTCGAGGATTCGGAGCATGGTGCGGTGATGGAGCCGGGCCCTGCAGGGCTGGCTGGCCAGTGGGTTCCATGCCAGGCACATAGCCTGGGCTCCTCTGAGCCCTCAGTCAGTGAGAGCTGCTCATCCCTCACAGCCCTGCAGCCCCATGAGGCTCAGCTTCGCCCTGGCCATGGCTGAGTGTGACTGGAGCGCCTTGGTGAAGAGCAAAGCTCCATCCAACAGGGGTGGAAGGAGGTAACAACACAAAGTTTAATTCCCTGCTTGTCTCAGCCGCAGTTCAGGCTTGGTTTCCCTCTGCGGAGGCTTCCCCTCTCCCTCTCTGCTGCCCAAGTGTTGCTTCTGTTGCATTTGTTATTTATTTTCCTCCTAGCCCGGGGGCTGCTGCGAGAGGTGTCTCTTTGCTCTGCCGGCTGTTCCTGATGCTTGCCTTTCCTCGCTAATCCCAATTGTTTCTGCCAAGAGCGCTCGGTGGTGTTATGTAAACCTCGAATCTCACGCTAGCGCTGCGATGCGGGGCTCCGGAGCGCTGGCTGGGCTTCGCCCCCGCGCCGCTCCGCTGCCATCAGCCTCGCGCTGTGCCAGGGTCCCTGGCTGGGAGCCAGGAGCTGCCTGGCGCTGGCCATGACACCCTGGCCATCCGAGCCAGCATGGCCACAGCTTCACGGGAGGCAGGAAAGCTCACTGGGAGCGCTCAGCGCCGGGTTGGAGCTGTTTGCAGGTGGGACCTGCGGAGCAGAGCTGCATTTCTGGTACACGGGTTTGTAGAGGTGCTGGTGGATGCTGTGGAAGAGTTCTGCTTCCATGTGGTTCATCTCCACCCCATCCCTGCCCTGGGTCCACGGCAGAGCCTGCCTGAGCAGTCCCTGTGCTTGCTGATGGAGTTGGAGTTCCTGGAGCATCTTCATGGAGATGTTTCATCCAGGCTTGCACCTCTTCTCCTCAGCCAGGTAGTGTTCTATCCAAACCAACGATATACCTGGAAAGTGATATTAGCAAAGTCCTAATGAATTTTCAAGTGCTGCTTCGTGTGATTTGGCAACCAGGATTCTCTCAAAAGAGAAAGAAAATAGAGAGAGAGAGAGAGAGAGAGAGAGATCCACCTTTGCTGTGTGCCCAACCTCTTCCCCATCCACTCCACTGCTTTTGAGAGATTAAAAAGAGATTAAATCCTGTTGAGCTGGCAGGTGATGTTGATGAATGTTTGGGGGGGATTAGGGTAAATCCATTCCTCCTTCTGATTTAGCTCAAGATTTGAACTCATTGATAAAATTTGCCCAGGTTTTG
The DNA here is from genome assembly GCA_013186435.1 of Turdus rufiventris. Taxonomy (NCBI): domain Eukaryota; kingdom Metazoa; phylum Chordata; class Aves; order Passeriformes; family Turdidae; genus Turdus; species Turdus rufiventris. The sequence continues at coordinate 1,085,752 of PYHW01009629.1, forward strand.
CCTCTGAAACCTACTTGGAGCCAGTGAAGGTGTAAATGAAGGCAGAGCTTGTTTTTGGAGCAGACAGGATAATGAATTACCTTTGTAAGGCTGATGAAGGCTTAAGATCTACAGTTGCGTATAGTTGCATCTACAACTATTGCAGTGTCCAGTTTATCCTCACTGCCACAGAATTAGAGTATGCCCAGGCCCTGATGCTTGTGCTGTAGTGCAGCACAGCTGCGAGATGTTGTGAGATGCCTGTGGAGGACACTGTTTCCATGTGGCACTGGAGTTCTCACCAAAAATTGCCATTTCTCAAACTCAGGGTCACATGGAATGGACCCAGCTGTGGGCTGGGGCTCAGGGGCTGCACGCAGCCGAAGCTGTCTCGGTGTTCTGGCCATGTTTGGGTTTTGTGGTGGCACTGCAGTGGGACTGAGGTAAAGAGGGTGTTCTGGCAGCCTCCAGCAGCTATTGGACCTTTGGTCCTCCATGCCTCCTACAGTGGTGGGACTCCAGAGGGTGTTCCTGCAAGGTGTCCCAGATGCAGAGGATTGGCCTCAGAGGAGCTCTGAAGCCTGCAGTGTGTGCTGGGGCTGCAGGAGAGGATTCCAGTTCCAAGGACACATTTGGAACAAGACTCAGCATCAGCACTGAGTGTCCTGGCAGGAATGATCTCCATTGCTCTGTGTTGCCTGTGGTCAAATGAAGTCCCTGGGAAGCAGGAAGATCTGCTGGGAGGGCAGGAGTGCAGTGCTGGAGCCTCCAGCCTGGAAGAGCTTCATAAAGCAGGGCAGGGCATTGGTGCCAGAGCTCTGCACTGCCCGTGGCATCCATGGCAAGGCAGAGAGGGGGAAAAGCTCTGTAAAAGCCACCTGGGTGGTTTTGGGGAAGAGCTCCCACCTGCTGCCCTGTTGGGAGTCCTGCCCTGAGACTGCTCGTTCCAGAGGGCCTGGCTTGGTCACCTCAGTGTTTCCCCCCCGTGCCCACCTCAGCTCTGAGTTTCCCTGTGTGGAAAGAGTGGTAACTTTGGGATAACAGCTTTGCAGACATCTCTGTGCTACTTAGCAAAACTGCCATTTAGAAATCACCTGGATACGGGTGAAGGTACCAGGTGGCTGTTGCTGAGTGTGACCTGGAGCTGCAGGCTCTGTAAAACAGGGCTGAAGTCAGAGATGGTCTGAACAAGCAGAGTTGTGGTGTGGAGGGTGCCAGGATCAGGCTTGTTCCCTGTGGAGCAAATCTACTTCCTCTGAGCTGCTTTGGATTTATGCAGCAAACACAGCCCCCTCCCAGTCCTTAAGGATGCTGCTGGGGTGGGTAGGAAGCCCGATAATGTCACAGACAACTGGGAATACTTTCAAGAACATAACTGGGAACAATTTGGAAATAATTTCAAAAGGATTTTTTTTTTCAGTGTGTCATTGGAATGTATGCTTTTCTAGAAAGTAGGAGGAAAGAGAGCTTGAAATTAAATGTATTATTAAACAGACCTTTCTTAACTCTCATTAAGGAAGAGGATTTGGAGGGAAGTGTTTTCCAGTTTCTTTATCCTGTTGCTGCACAAGCTGGTGTTTGCCAAGCTGGTATTCTTGACTCCTTCAAGAACAGCAAAAATGAAAGTTAAATTCCTTGTATATTGGAAAAGAGTATTTGGTATCCGTTGTTTGTGATGATGGTAAAAATGTGATGGTGTTTAAAATAAAGTTACCTTTGTATTTGCTTAGTTTGACTCTAAACAGGAAAATAATGGCTTTTGTAATGTCTCTATTAGAGGAGTATTGTTTGAAAGCACTTTGGGCTTACATTAGTTGAGTGCAAAATGAATTCCTGCTCTGGAGCAAATAAACCCCAGTGGGGCTGGATGCTGGGAGCTGCCAGTGTAATGTGGGGATGTGCATCACACAGGTCTCTGGGGGCCTGTTCTTGATGTAATTCTTCATGCTCCTTGTCTTCCCTCCTTCCTTCACTCGCCTCAGTGATGCAGCATCTCACCCCAACAAACTGGTTTCACATTTACATCTGAAACTGGGGGGCACTGGGCAGTGTGAGGAGGGGGACCAAGAAGCTTTTCAGTGCTTTAAATAAAGCTTCTCCATGTGTCAGCACAGGAGTAAACAGACTTTGGTGAAATATATTTTATTTTCTCATCTGAACACCAACAGACGCTTGCAGTTTGGGGGATTTCTTGGTTTTCTTTTTTCCTGTGTTGGGAAAACGGGAAGCAGTGGGGATGTGCTCCCTGGTGGTGCTGGCTGTGTCAGGAATTGCACCAGCACCAGAGGCTCCTGTGCACCCAGGCAGCTCCCAGAGCTGCAGATGCACACACGGGGTGGGCGCTGAGGCTGCTGAAAACTCAGCACTGCTTGGTTTTCCAGCAGTACCCAATGACCTGTCTGCCCCCATCCCTGGCAGTGCCCAAGGCCAGGCTGGATGGGCTTAGAATACCCTGGGACAGCGGAAGGTGTCCCTGCCCATAGCAGGAAGTCAGATGAGATGAGTTTTAAATTCCTTCCAGCCTAAACCATTCTGGGATGATTCTGTGTGACACAGCAGGAATTAGGAGAACAGCATCTGGGGGCTCTGCGTCCCCATGGCCACTGCAAACAGTTGTTCAAACTGTTCAGAAATGTTCAGTTTAGTCACAAAACAGCGTGCTAGGGGACACATGACACATGCAGTCAGGACCACCTGCTTGCCTCTTTTCCTTTCACATAAAATAACAAGGACATTTTTGTAAAAAGCAGCTAAATGCATTAGAAAGAGAAGCCAAGATCTCTCTGTGCAAAGGTGCCGATGCTTTTATTTTAAGCCTGATGTTGCATTTAGTTTGTAATCTACAAATTATAAAATGTGGGTGGAGATGACTCTGATGTCCTGCTGGAGGATTAGTTGCCCACTGTGAGCAGGAGGTGTTCTCTGTGCAGGGCTGGGTGGGATGTGCTGCTGGGGCAGCTCTGCACTCCGGAGCTCTGTCCCACAGCTTTCCAGGATGCAGCATCCCAGTGTTGGTTGTGGCAATGCCCCTTTTCTTTTCCAAAGCAAAACAGAGCTCATAGCTTGTGTGAAGCCATGAATTTGGGTGATAAAATGCTGTGTAAGCTCCAGCTCTTCCATATTCAGTTCTTAAAGGGGGCAAATAAAGATTTGGACAAAGTTTTTAGGCAAGGCCTGTTGCTACAGGACAAGGGGTGATGGTTTTAAACTAAAAGAGGGTCAATTTAAACTGGATATAAGGAAGGTATTTTGGGGGGTTTTTACAATGACAGTGGTAAAACACTGGCACAGGGTGTCCAGAGAAGCTGTGGCTGCCCCATCCCCGGACATGTTCAAGGCCAGGCTGGGGCTTGGACTAACCTGGGGTAGTGGAAGGTCCCTGCCCACGAGGAGTGAAACTGGATGGGCTTTTGATGGAGCCCTGAAGCTTTCTGTGCTTTCTGTGCTTTCTGGCACTGACCCCCAGGAGAACACTGCTTTTGACCTGAGGCCTTGGAGAAGGCTCCAGACTTGAGTGATGGAGTTAGGATCACTGGTGCAGTTGGAATAGAAGCGTGTAATTTCACATGGTGAAGGGTTTTGAATCTGGGGTTTTAGAATATAGTAATAGAAATGGGACAAGATGGAGGTTCTTGGGAGTTGGCTCTTCTTCCTTCTTGTTCCTTCTTTTTTTCTTAGTTTTAGGCAGTAGTTTTTGGTTGGATAGAAAGTACCACACTGCGGGTCACAGGTGTTTGGTCATTGAGTCAAAAGTATAAATAATATAGATGTTAGCTTTTAATTGGATAGTTAGGCATTGAAAGACCTTGTAA
>PYHW01009629.1:1105592-1119985 GCA_013186435.1 Turdus rufiventris
GCTGGGCTCTGTCTCTATGAGCTGAGCTTTGTCTGGATGAGCTGGGCTCTGTCTCTCCATGTGCTGGGCTCTGTCTCTCCATGTGCTGGGCTCTGTCTCTCCAGGAGCTGGGCTCTGTCTCTCCAGGAGCTGGGCTCTGTCTCTCCATGTGCTGGGCTCTGTCTCTCCAGGAGCTGGGCTCTGTCTCTCCAGGAGCTGGGCTCTGTCTCTCCAGGAGCTGGGCTCTGTCTCTCCAGGAGCTGGGCTCTGTCTCTCCAGGAGCTGGGCTCTGTCTCTCCAGGAGCTGGGCTCTGTCTCTCCAGGAGCTGGGCTCTGTCTCTGTTAGCAAAGCCTACAAAGAGCACATGCATTATTTATGCAGCCCGGATCCTGGTGTGACTGCGTGCAGCACAAAAGCTAAAATGACAGTAATTAGAATGGATCTGCACTCAGTGACCCAGGGAAAAGTGAAAACCTGGGAAGATAATCGTGAGCGAAAGAGGCAACACACACCCCAAAACAGTGATGGTTACAATCTGAATGAGAAAACGAGCTCCTAAAGCAAACTAGCTCCTGGAAATCCCATTAATGCTGACAAATACCCAGCTCCAGGATTCGGGAAGTATCACAGGGAACATCTGTTCAGGTAAATAATGAGGACGAATCCAGTTGCTGTTTGGAAACGCTGCCTGCTCCCCTGCTTGAGGTGAGCCTGTTAATGTTCTCTGCCTGGTAAAGCACCTGTGCTCATTACAGTGCTAACAATTATAATATTCTCTGTGGTCGGGGATTAGGGAACACCTGGCTCCCACATTAACTGCAGTGCCGAGGATAACCCCCGCCCCTCGTATTAGGGATGATGGATTGCCAGAGGAGAGCTGGGGAGTGCTTTTTAACTGAAAGAGGAGAGGTTTAGATTAGATGTTAGCCCTGACACAGGTTGCCCAGAGCAGCTGTGGCTGCCCCATCCCTGGAAATGTCCAAGACCAGGCTGAACAGGGTTTGGATCAACCTGGTCGAGTGGAAGGTGTCCCTGCCCATGGCAGGGGGGTGGAACCAGATGAGCTTTGGGGACCCTTCCAACCCAAACCATCCTGTGATTCAATGAAAATGGGTGAGATTGCAGTAAATTCAAGTCTGGATTCTGTTTTTATATGTTCACCATTCCAGCTGACTGTTTCAGGTCAGGTTTTAAATCTGAACAAATTTTCTCTTCTGATGTCTCTTGAATCTGTCTTGGGCTTGTTTACTTTTCATAAGGAGACTCAGCTCATGAGCTGAAGAAGTCCTAAAAGGTCTCCTCTGAAGACAACTTTGCCCTCAGCTGGCCAAAGAAGTGACTTACTCAGCATCACCATTTTGCAGGCACCCAGCATAAATAATTTATGGCCATAAAAACAACCCTGGAAAAGAGTCCCTGTCATCCAGGAGCACTGGAAGCATTGCACTGGCTTTGCACATGGCAGCCCAGTGGACTCTGAGGTTTTTGGTTGGTTTTGAGTTTTGCAAAGCTAAGTGGAGGTGGATCAGGCTTGTGACCCCACCAGGACATGTGTGCCTTTGGAGAGCAGCCTCTCCTCTTGCATCCTTGGTGACACCACGTGGCACTGTCTCAGCCCCTTCAGTACAGGAAAATAAGCACAGTTTGGTCCAGGCTGCCTCTTGGCCAGAGAACAAAGCTGTGGCTGGATGAGGAGAACGTTCCAGGCTGCTCCACATGCCCAGGGAGTGGCAGTTGATCAGGGCAGGGTCAGATGCTGTTCCAGGGCTTTATTCCTGTGTGAGGCCCATTCATGTGTAAAGGAAGTTGGCAGCTCTCTGTGTGAGCCCAGTGGTCCTGCCCTGCCACCCTCATGAGAAACATGAACATTGCTGGGACAAAAACTGCTGCTTTTCAGGATGCCAGTGAGAGCAGGACCACCCAAGCTATCACCCAGAAGTTGACTCCTGTTTAATCAGTCATTAATCCCAATGCTGAGGGGCTCATGCTCCATCCTTGTCCGTCCCTGGCATGGTGGTTTTCATCTGGGACAGGCCAGTGGGGCTTGGGGCACCCTGGGATACTGGAAGATGTCCTTGCCCATGGCAGGGGGTGGAACCAGGTGATCTTCAAGGTCTCTTCCAACCCAAACCTTTCCACAATTATATGATAAACTGTGAGTGAAGAAGGGACACAGCTACACAGGGAAGGCTTTTTCCTGGGTTGGGGTGTTTTGGCTGGAGCCTGGTGTGCAGAAACCAGCCCAGAGCGAGCAAGCTGGGATCACTTGGATCCCCAGAGCATGCAGAGCTGCATTTCCAGATCCTGGTGCCATCCCTGCCATCCCCCATGGGGTTCTTTGCCTGCAACAGGACACCAGAATTTCTCTCTTGGCTCTATTTGCTCACCAAAGGCAGTGCTGCAGCAGGACAAACTGCAGGAAGGAAGAGTTGGAAGAGATCCTACTTATTTTCTATTGTTTTATCCTTGTAGTAGGAATTTTTTTTTTCTTTTCATGTAAAGTGTGTTAAATGTTTCAGAAGTGACAGGGCTGGGCTGGGACCCAGCACATGCAGGAGAACAAAGCGTGTCAGCGAGTCCCTTGTCCCCAGGCTGGCTGACAACCCTCTGTTCTGGCTAATTTTTGGTGTCATCAATCACAGGCAGGCAGACAGCAGCCTCAGAGTGCCCTGTGTGCACCGTGGAGCTCATTGAGTGACCTATTAGTGCTTCCAGTTAATTCTGGTGACATATTTATAGCAGGGAGATCTACAGCGCCGATTTCCTACAGGACACATCAGCCTTTGACATCAGATTAAGTTATAGAGTCCCTTTTCCTGGCTGGATCAATAGGCAGAGTCAAACAGAGCCTCGTCTATATGCAGATGAGGAGGATTAGATTTGAATTGGCAAATGTCAGTAATGGCTGTTTTTCCCACCAAGGGAAGGATAGGCAGGGAAAAATTTCCATCATTAATAATTGAAGTTTATAGAGGGGGGGAGAAAAAAGAAATGAACGTATCATATACCACTCCTGCAGATAACAGGGCCCTGCTTTTGCTGATAATTCTGTCTGGCAGACAAGTGCTAAAAAATTATTATGATTATCACCGAGTTTCTGAATCTGTTATGAGTCCTCTGCAGTCATGGAATATTTTAACAAATGCCCTTTTGTAGCAGAGCTGAAAATACTATCACGAAAGTGTCCACAGAAAAATACGGACAAATAGCTGGAAAACAGAGTTGGTTTAATTTGCCAAAATGAGGAGAATAACAAATTGTGGTGGAAAGCAGCGTGGCTAGAGTGGGTGGCTGTTCCCTCACCACCCAGCACAGTGGGCTCTGGCCAGCAATCCTCCCCTGATCCCCTGGGAGAGCACTGGGGCTTGTTGGGTGTCCAGTGCTGCTCCAAGGGGCTGCCCAGGGGTGACAGAAACCTCCAGAGGCAGCTAATAAAAGGCTTTGGTGTCTATTTGCAGCACAATGTGTGAAAATGCAGAATTCCACAGGCTTGAGGAAGACTGTTCTGCTCCTTTTTGTGTTTTCAGGGAAGGCTCCAAGTGGTCGCCCAGGGTTTTCATGTGCAAGTCACACCTGTCAGTTGTGCAGGCAGGGACCCATCAAGTGTCCAGAAAACATTTTGGTCCCTCTTCATTGCTGCTCCTCTTCCTGCTGCCAGTAATTCCTCCAGGCTGCAGAGCACTAGAGGTCGTGGTGCTCTGCAGCAAAGATCTGTGCTCTGTGCTCCCTTGGCTTCTAAGAGCCTTAATCCCAGCAAGCATTCCAACAACAACAGCCCATGTAAATCATGCAGGAAATAATACATGGGAAGGAGTCAGCATGAATTTCTAATTAACTAAATTTGCAACTGGTGCACACAAGTTAAAGGGCATGTGATTTATCACCTGTCAGTAAAAGTATTGGTTGTAGCTTGTGCTTCCAGTGCTGTGGTGTGTGCAGAGCTCAGCTGGGGAGTTAAAGGGCATCTGATTTATCACCTGCCACGAGCCATACTAGTTAGAGCATCACAGCTGGGGTGGCACAGACACCACGTTCCCATTGTCACCAAATGGCCGTGGCTTGGGTATTTCTCCAGCAGAGAGATGGGGGAAGACTGTTCCAATAAGCAGGTAAGGAAAAGAAAGAGTGACAGCTGCTTTGTCAGGGCCAGGTGAGGCATCATGGGCCTGCTGGTTCCATCCCTGGAAGTGTCCAAGGCCAGGCTGGACACAGCTTGGAACAACCTGGTCTAGTGGAAGGTGTCTCTGTCCATGGCATGGTTGCAATGAGATTATATTTAAGGTCCATTCCAACCCAAACTACTCTATGATAATACTGTAAATTAACTCCTCTTCTTTTGAGGTTTGAGTTTGTTGAGACCAGATTTCAGGAAGCCCCTTTAATTCCAAGCTCCTTCTTATGTATTAGGAGCTCTGCTTGTGCTTCCTGGCCTGAGCAAAGCTTAAATTTTTAATACTTTCAAGACCTAGATCCTTCCTGTTCGGAGCACAAAGATGAAGGAGCTCAGGCTGAGTGTGGGATGGTGTGACCCTGTTCCCTGCTGGATTCCAGTACCATGGGCTCAGATGCAGGAAGTTCCATTTTAGCATGACCAAATCAGCCCAGTTATCTCCCTGTGTCAGATCCCAGCTTTGAGGGCTCTGTGAAGAAATCTGTGGGAACTGAGCATGGAAAGTTGGCCAAACTGGATTCCAGCCCTTGGCATCAAGAGATACTTGGAAGTGTCACTGCATTGCTGTGTCTGTGGTCTCCTCTTTTGTCACCTGCTAGCCTCGAGGAAAGGTTTGGGTTTTACATGCTTTTCTCAAGAGTTAGGTGCTCTCTGTGAAGAAGCAGCTGTAGGTGGAAGTGGAATGGATGAGTTCCTGTTCTTCCTTGTGAGTCCACACTGGAATAGTGGTCCTGTCAGGCACAGGAGCTGTGCTGCTGGAGAGGAATCCTGTGAAATGCTTCTTCCCAGCTCCTTGGGACACTCAACAGGCACTTTGTGTAGCGCATCCCCTCCTGGGGTTTGGTGGGATCTGCCACATCTCTGTCAGATTTAGGGATCAGTGTTGTGAGAAGCAAGGCCAACACAGTTCACACAATTGGGGTCCACCAGAACATCAACCTGGATCATTCCACCCTTGGCTGTTAAGATAGACTGGGGTAAGGTTTGTGTGTGATCTGACACTTTCTGGAGTGTCTAATGGAAAAATCCTGAAAACTTTTCTCTCGGTGTTTGTGTGTGCAGTCATTGCTGTTGGCTGCAAACTCAGAGGATCAGTGAGAAAGCTCTGTGGGCCACAAAAACCTCATTACCTAATGTCTGGAAATACAAGACATGTATGAGTTCAAGCGGGAGCTACAGTAAATCATGAGGCTCCTGAGGATGGAGGAAACTCTTTTAAGTGGGTTTTAATTACCAAGTTCAAAAAATCTCCCAGCCTAATGCTGAGTAGAAGTCAGTGCTAACTGGAAGGGTTGGGTGCTGAATCTGATGTTTTCATCTGAATTGGTTCCTGGATGAGGCTTCCAAAAAGCTGTCAGATGATGAGCAGAAGCCCAGGGTGGTGGGAAACCTGTGTTCCTCACCTGCTGCTCCCCATCCTGCAGCTGAGTTAGAGCAGGTCCTGTGAGGGGCAGCGAGTGAAGCCCTGTCTCCAGCTCATCACCCAGCTCTTCTCCTGGGCTCTCTGCTGTAGTCTTGCCCTAGTTCCTTTTTTTCCATGTCCATCTCACCTTTAGGTTTGCTCCTTACAGTCCCTGGGACCCACATGCCAAGATTTAGTTGCTTTGGGTTTTTTTTTTTTTTAAGTTTATGTAGTCTTCCTCTTGCTTTGTGTTCCGAGTGTTTTGCAGACATGAGCAATTATTTATCAGGGCAACCAAAGAGCCCTACCAACAAGGGAAATATTCCATCAACTTTGTGTCTTTTCTACATAAAATAAAAGTCTGGTGAGGTTTTCCCCATTCCAGGGTCTGCAGGAATGAAAAATGGGCAATGCATCAGCATTCTGCTGCTCCCTGAGCTGAAGGATGGAAGGAATCAAAGCAACACGTTTGCTTGACAAGGAATACTTTGTGTACTTGTGTAATCCGTTGATGTGAAAATTAAATCACTTTCTTCCTCATGCCCCGTGCCATTGATCTGGAGTCATTAGCGGAGGCACAAGGTGTCCCGGTGACACGTCCCTGCCTGGCACAGCCTCCCCAGCACAGCAGGCAGCAGCAGGTGCTGTTTGTGTGACTCACTCTGGGCTGCTCCCAAACCACTGGGAGGACAAAAAAAGGGGCGGTTGTGAGACTCTTACAAATGTAGTCAGTTTTCCTTAATAGTTCCCCTTTCCCTGGTTTTGGAACGGCTCCCACACTGAGTTGTGGTTTTACAGTGCCTGTGGGGAGTGGGGGAAGTGGGGGGCAGGAGGATGCAGAGCAGCGCCCACCTGGTCCCACAGCTCCTGCCTTCCCAGCTCTGTGCCTGCCAGGCTGGGACAGCACCAACAGCTCAGTGTTCACATGCAGATACATGCATGGATGGGGCTCTTGTGTTAGCTCTGTGTGTGCATAGAAATATAGCAGTATATGATACCAAGTCTGTGTGTGTGAATTTGCATGTGTGTACAGTATAATTTCCAAAGTATTTTAGCTCAGCCTCACTTACAGTTGTACTCTAATCATGGAAACACAATCAATTTGTGCTTTACAGATGCAGACAAAAATAAAAATTTGAGAAAGTCCACCAGAGGAGTTAAACAATTGCGTCATTTAAAGAGTTGCTCTTTAAACAGGATTCAAGGTGACCTTATATTTAGATTACATTATATTGAGATTTTTAGATTTAAAAGAGGGGAGATTTAGATTAGATATAAGGACATTCTTTACGCAGAGGGTGGGCAGGCCCTGGCACAGGGTGCCCAGAGAAGCTGTGGCTGCCCCTGGATCCCTGGCAGTGTCCAAGGCCAGGCTGGATGGAACTTGGAGCATCCAGATTTAAGGAAGTTGTCCCTGCCTTGAGAAGGACAAAGGATGGGTTTTGGAGAAAACATCTCAATGTTGCCTCCATGGCAGGAGTGGCTGTGGGTGCCTTGCCACCACCCTCTCCTGGGGCTGGCATGTCCCCACTCAGCTTTCCAGAGAGGAATTTTTGTGCTGCTAAAGCTGTTATTTAAAAGCCTCTTGTGCTGGTTTATTCCAGCTGTGAGTGATCCCTTAAAAACCACAGGCTGCTTTCCCGTGAGTGCTTTTGGGATGGAGGCAGCGTGAGACCTGAGCAGGGCCAGGGAGTGCTGTGCTGGGAACAGATTAAAGGAAGGTGGATGTTGAAATCATTGGGCAAAATAACACAGCGTGTGGCATTTAGATTGAATTCTCCTGCTGCCTTCTGCTTTATTGTGTTTAATCAATATCCCACAGGGAGGGACATGACCAAGGTGGGCTCGCTCCTCACCGTGCTGCTTCCCTACACCCTCCTCCTGGGCTCCCAGATGGATTTCCTCTGTCCACAGGGACAGGTGCCATCAGCCCCATGTTCCTGCCAGTGCAGAGCATTGTCCTGGAAAGCAGAGCACAGGGCTCATGTCTCTCACCACTGAGAGGGATAAAGAGAAGGGAAGATAAAAGAAACAATAATATTTTTACACTTACTGTAACTCAGGTTCAGTTTCATATTTCATTAATTATTGTTTTGTCATGTTAGGAGCCTGGGGAGGAAAATATTAATCACAGGTTTTGCTGAGCACTGTTTCAGTAAGTAAATTAATTTCAGACAGGAAACTTGTTTGTGGATATTTGGCTCCTTCCCAGTGTCGGCAGGCGAGCTCGCCGTGCTTCCCGGCGCCCTGCCGAGCCCCAGCCACCCCCTGCCCGACTTTTTGGCACATTTTTGCTTCAGGATTCCCCGTCACCACAGCAAGAAGAGATTGCAGGTCCCCTCGGGTTTTCTTTTGCTTGCTTTTGTTTGGTTTTTGTTCTTTAGTAACTTCTGGCAGAAGCCAAGGCGAAGGGATGCTGAGTGTCTGGGGCAGGAGGTGGTGGCACCGTGGGATGCTGCAAAAATCCAGCATGGTCATTGCAAAACTCCTCTGGCCCGAGGCAGCTGTGTGATAGGAATCTAATAGGAAAGGGGATGGCTCCTGTCCCCTCTCCATCCCAAATGACAGCTCACCCTGGCTGTGTCCCACATCCCTCTCCAGGCACAGGGCTCTTCCATCATCTTTATTTGCCCACTCATGGCACTGGGGAAATTCCAAAGACGCTTTTCCATCTGTTTTAATAAATCAAAGCCAGCGTTTCTCTGTCAAGAAGAGAGCCCTGAGGTAGATGTGATTAAGGGCACTCAGCATGTTCCCCACCTCCCTGTCTTGGAAGGAAGCAGGGAGCAGTGTCGGCTGAGCGTGGATGAGAGCAGTTACACCTCAGCTCCTCAAGGCAAACCTCCCGGGGGCTTATTTTGGGAGAGGGCTTTGCATCCTTTCTCATTTCTGGAGTTTGTGACCCCAGGCAAAAATAAACACCATGTAACTGCTCCTGCTCTGGGTTATTTCTGGCAGCACCACCAAGTAACTGAATTTCAGAGGGCTGTGAGCGTGTGTGTGTGTATAAACCAGTAGATCTCAGTAAGATAATCAATTATATGCAAGAGGAAACCAGAACTTTTTCCATTGGTTTTATCAGATATTGTGGTCAGTCAAGGCAATTCAGAGCAACTCGGAACCCGATTACATTCATTCTTCCTATAATCACTCCATCTCTGTTTACCATATTCAGTTAAAGTGGCTTGTTTGCTACATCCGCTCTGCTGCCAAAATAACCTCATTTACTCTTGCAAACGGCTTCTGCTGCTGCTGCTCTAGTGTTCCTGCACTGCAAACACACACTTGGCCACAGCCCTGAGGTCTGGATATGCTGTTCTTTGAATCCTGACTGGGAGTTCATTGGTTGGCAGCTCATTCACTTTCAAATACCTTTTGAATGACAGGAGGCTGCTTTGGGTTTTTTTGGAAACATGGGCTTTGCTTTCACCTGCTGTGGAGCTGTGCAGTCTCTGAGCTCCAGGCTGCTTCCTTGGGGTGTTGGTGCTTTGTTATTTTTTCTATTTTGTGGTTGCCGTTGTTTTTGTTGGGTTTTGAAAATTAAGCTTCGAACAAAAGAGTCTGTTAAAAATGCTCAGGTTGCTGCTCGATAGAAGGTTGGATGCAGAGCTGGCAGGAGCCTGCTGCAGCTGCAGGGTGCAGGGAAGGGTTTGCCTGCCCAGCCTGCAGCCAGCAGCAGCCTGGCTCTGTGGGACTGGCTTGCTCTGCTCGTTTCCTCCTAACCCTTGTTTTTGCTGGGATCACGTGTGGGAAGCGCCACTGGCACGGGTTGGTTTGGTGTGAGATGTTTGGGTGATGCTGTCCTGTTTGGAGGAGTCCTGGCATGCTTTGGGTTGGAAGAGACCTTGAGGATCTTGTTTTAATCCCCTGCCATGGGCAGGGACACCTTCCACTGTCCCAGGGTGCTCCAAGCCCCGTCCAGCCTGGCCTTGGACATTTCCAGGGATCCAGGGGCAGCCACAGCTGCTCTAGGCACCCTGTGCCAGGGCCTGCCCACCCTCACAGGGGAGAATTCCTGCCCTCTGGCAGTGGAAGCCATTCCCCTTGTCCTGTCCCTCCATCCCGTGTCCCCAGTCCCTCTCAGCTCTCCTGGAGCCTTTAGGCACTGACAGGGGTTTTGAGGTCACCCCAGAACCTTCTCTCCTCCAGAATGAAAAACCCCAGCTCTCAGCCTGTCTTCATAGGAAGCAGGGCAAGGAAGATTGGCCAAACCTTTTAAACCCTGGATTTTTGCCTTGCATCCTCTCTCTTTGCCATGGCCCAGCCCTTGCTGCTCACCCTGGCATGCTGAGTGAACCTGCAGGAGCATTGCTGATGCAAGCACAATTCCCGTGGTCCAGCAGCTCCTTGGTTTCCAAGGACCATTGGCCAGCTTGGACAGGGCTCAGGGCAACCTGGGCTGGGGGAAGGTGTCCCTGCCCATGGCAGGGGGTGGAACCCACTGAGCTTTAAGGTCCCTTCTTCCAACCCAGCCATTCTGGGATTCTGTGATATCACCGTGTGCTGCTCCATCTTCTGTCACCACACCTGGGGGAAGCAGACGGTGCTGGGCACCAGGAGCCTGGGTCTCATGGTGGGATTTCAGGGCGGGATTTTGTGGTGGGATTTCATGATGGGATTTCAGGGTGGGGTTTTGTGGTGGGATTTCATGGTGGGATTTTGTGGTGGGATTTCTTGGTGGGATTTTGTGGTGGGATTTCATGGTGGTATTTCGTGTGTCCCTGCTGGGCACCTGTATCGTGTCCTCTCCCTCCCAGTTCGGCTCTGCTCCCCCGTGTGAGGTGCACCATCACTCGGTGGGAAGAAGGAGCTTTGTCTCCTTGAAGCTCAGGAAACAGCCATGGAAACAAAGACCCCAAAACAACCCGAAGCAGGGATGGTTTTGTGGTGCTTTTGAGTTTCTCACGCCTCTTGGCTCAAAATGTGATTTTAGTGCTCTGAAACGAAACTGTCTTGAAAACATTGTGGAGCTTTTTTGGTTGTTTAGGTGGGTGGAGTGAAACTGCTCATAGAGAGAAATCTAAAGTCAGAGGAGAATTTGTCCCTTCTTGTTTTCCTATAAGCATTACCTTCTGCTTCAATGTAAGCATTTTTTCAGCCTGAAATTCTGCTTTCAGTGTACAGAGCCCTGATTTGTTTCACTATGAATGGTGGCTGTGACCCAGCCCCCAGTGGGAGCTGCACCTGCATTACAGCACTGGAGACAGGAGGCTGAAGTGGCAGGACAGGGGATTCTCCTTCCAGTGAACCCAGGGCTCTGCTCCTCACAGGAGCATCGTGAAGTGATTCATTGCTGTACTGGAGATAAACACAGTTAGCTGGATTTCACATGTGGGGACATTGATAGTTTCTAAATGAGCCCATTTGGGGCAAGATTAGAGCAGTTTCTCCCAGGCACTGGGAGTCCCACCAGCTTCTCATGCAGCCCTTTCCCAGGAATAGCACCTAAGCTGGGGACTTCATCCCTGCATCAAGTGATGTGTCAAAATTAATGATTTGATATGTTGTCATATCTCTGCCACCTCCTTTTTTGAGAAAACAAGGCCTTTTCCTTTTTTCTCCCATGAAACACCTCTGTGTTTCAAATGCCCTCTCTCGCCCCAGGGCTTTCCATCTCTTTTCCCTTGTTTTCTCATCTCTCTCTGCTGAGAAGGGGGGGAGTGGAACTGAATTCAGCACCTGGAGCAAGTGTGTGCTGACAGTTTGGATAACAATGTTAGAGGATTTTCTGTGTTCACTTCTGACCTGTTATTTTTGTACTCAGTCATTTTGATATTGCTGTGCTTTCAGTGAGGTTTACATGGGGCAGCTGAAATAATGGTTGGTCTTACTGCTCAGTGAATTTACCCCCTGCTAAAGTCTGGAGGGATTTCAGACCCTAGATCCCTCCTTCCTGCATGGACTGTTTGGGATTTGTCAGCGCAGGGTTTCTCCTGCTCTGCTGTTCCCTTCTGCTTGGTTAGGTGGCTCAGAAATTCCCAAGACTTTGTCATTTGTAATTAACCTAAATAATGTTCTTTTCATCTGCAAACTCTGTTTCAGTCTGCAGCCTAGTTTTCAGATCATTAATAAAGATACTGAGCAACAGGAGACCTGGTTAAATACTTCTGCTGGTGTGTTGTTAATTATTGCCCTCACAAAAAACAAGTCCCAGGTTTAGTTTTGTCAAGGCCTTTAGCAGCCTCAGGTCTGTGCTCAGTGTCACCCACATCTAAAGCCCAGTTTGGTTAAACCAAAGCTCAGCTTGGTATGGGAACTCTTCACACAGTTGAGATCAGCCTGGTAATGATTTAGGCTGGAGTCAGCCTCTCACAGAGCAGCACTTTAGAAATGAAATTTCAGTTGAGAGCATCCACAGCAGTGGAAAACACACTTTTATTGAAATGAGCTGAAACTCGAATGGAGGTGGGTTCAAAGCTTTGTGTTTTCTTTGTAGAGAATTCTGAGAAGAAACCTTGGAAAGCATCAACACACTGGTTCTCTCAAAACCCTCATCTCTGAGGGTGAGCTCAGGATGCTCTCTGGACCACTGTGGTCTCTTACAGCTCCTCTGGCTCTGTTTTGTTGTCACCAGTGTTCCTTACCCTACCACAGCTGTCTCTGTTTTCAAGTTTGCTTTCCAAGTCTCTCTCAGGGCGAGATGTGGCATTTGCCAACCCTGAGCTCTTTTTCAGAGCAGCTGTTTTTGCTGGTGATTTTGTGCCTGTCACATTTTATAGGCTCCTTTGGGACTGTTGTGCTGGGAGAGGCAAAGCTAAGGGTGCTATTGCTGTGACATAAGCTGGAGCTTCCGCTGGTGATGAAATGCTTGTCCTAATGGAATGTTTGGGGTAGGTGATCTGAATCCTTATCCCCCAACATCATTGCAAACCCTGGCTGGGAAGCCTCAGAGGGATGTGATTGCTGCCATCCTCCTCACTGGCTGATGGCTTGGCAGTGGTAGGAGAACAGAAACTCCCCAGGAGAGGCACAAGGAGCCTAATTTCTGAATTCAAGGAGAATAATTAAATGCCCTCAGATGTCATACTGAGTCAGGGGGTTGTCAGATGCCGTGGCCCAGGGTGCTCCAAGTGCCAGGAGATGGATGGGTGGATGGATGGATGGATGGATGAAAATAATATACCAAAATGATGGTCTCTGGGCTGCCTGCAGTAAATATCTCCAGCAGGCTTAAACTCCAGCCCTGGCAGGCAGCAAAAGGTGAATGTGATTTGCACAAAGTGTTTGCTGGGGGCTCATTGGTGTCAGCACTTGCAGCTCCTTCAGAGCCAGCCACGTTGCCTCTTGTTTCCGCTCTGACTTGCAAAGATTTATAGATATATTTTTAGACTTAATATATTAATACACTCTTTTCCAAGAAATATAAACTATGAGCTTCCTGCTCTCTGGGAGATTCATTATGTTGTGCTGAAAGAACCAAAAGTTGTTTTCCTTTCCAGTGAGCACACAAGTGTCTGGTCCCACTTACTGACTGGAGGAGGTGATTAATTCCTCTGGCTTTGGAGGCAGCAGCGAAACACAGTCTGGAGATGCAGAACCACCCTGCAGCCTCACTGGGGCTGAATTATCTGGCACAATGGAGCCTGTAATTAGCAGGTGGAGAAGAAGCTGTGTGTGGAGCATTAGAGGATCACAGAGGGACAGGTTACAGGGCAACCGAGGGAAACAAAAGATTAGGCCCAGGCAGTAACAAATTAAGTGTTTTCATCTCTCCAGGATGCTTAAATCTCTGTAATACAAATTCAAAGAAAGAAAACCTTCATTGATGTAAAAGAGTTCAACCAAAACAGAGTCTGGGGCTGTTGTACCACATAACATTCAGCACTGGTATAATTCCTGCTGCTCCCTGTCAGAACAAGGAGGATTCTTTCCCTTTACAGTTAGGAAAATTTTGGAAGTAGGGTGAAAAGGTATCTTTACAGAGGTGCAGCTGAAATGCAAAATGGAACATTTGGAGGGCCTGAATTCTTGGGGTGACTTCCTGAATCAGGATGCAAAGTATTGGTGGAAATCGCTTTCCCCCACTAAATGGTTTTGGAGAAAGTGTGGGATCCTAATCATTAGCTAGCAAATGGGATGTTTTTGGGTGTCTGACTTAGGCATGGTGAAAACCTGAGCAGAGAGTCCTTTTCTCTGGAAATAAGGGGATCAAAATAATCTCATGAGATGTCAAACTGACTCAAGTATCATCTTATTAAACCCTGGGTTTGGAGTGATGTGTCTTGATGTGTATTTACAGCACATCCTTCCATGCTGCAGGGATGCCATGAAACCCCTCAATGTTTGGAGCAGTGCAGTGTGGGGTGGTGCCTGTCCCCTGCTGGCATCACAGCCCTTTGGGAAGCAGCAGGACTGGGTGCTCTGCTGGTTGTCCCTGTTGGCAGGGTCCTGCCTCTATGTCCACACCTTTGTGGGGTGGCACAAAAGGAGGTTCCTTGCCCCTCCTCTGCTGTGGTTTCTCCTACCTGTGCCTTGACCATGTGGGCAACTTCTTGCCCAAGGCCAGGCTTCGGTGGCACTGTGCAGAAAAATGTTTCTTTGTGAGCTCTGTGGTCAGTGGCTCCATCCTCCCTGAGCTGGGTGTGCCTTTGGACATACACTCCTGATCCTGAGGTTCAGGAACAACATGCAACCAAGGAAGAGGGCAAAGATGCTGCTGGTGCACTCTGCCAGCCTGCCTGGTCACCTGGGCTGTCCTGGGATTCACCAGGAGAACAAGTCTTAAAGCTGAAAGCATGACCTCTGTTCAGGAGGGTTTGTCCCTTTGTGCAGCACCTGGTGCCTGGCTGGCAGTTCTGGGACAGGGGCAGTGCCATGGACACAGCAGTGATGGGACAGGG